>JAOWBB010001884.1:0-42636 GCA_028565995.1 Ricinus marginatus | reverse complement strand
ATAACAAATCTAAGTCAAAAATCTAACGGTACAGATATCTAAGGATAAATATAAAAGTCTAATAGCAAATAATTAAATTTATATTATTAAAAAATTTAATTAAATTACGGAAAACATATTAAATTTTTATAAAATTGAGAAGTGAAAATAAATAATGGTACTAAAATAGGCTTTGAAAGTAGACTACAGAAATTCATTAAAACCATGATACGCTTATGTTATGCAATATTATATAAAATATCAATTCTATAACGATGTTATTAAATTGTGATGGACATCGTATTCATCAATGATGAGAAACATAACTATATATACAAATTTATATCGTTTAATAAAACCTTATTAAAATAGTAAATGTCGTTTATAATTTTATGCATAGTAAGCAGAGAAATCGACAGATTGTTCGATAAAATAATGAATGGACTAGAATGAAATTTAAACCAATAAGCTATTAAAAATAAAAAGCTAAATTGATATATACAGGAGTTGCTACAAAAAATTTCAGATATTAGATATTATAGTGGAGATTTCGAGGTTTAATAATATATTCGAGGACTTTTATAATAAGAAAAAAAGTATTTTCGCAGAATTAAAATTTTTCGGATGAATTTTTTGCGCCAAATTTAGTTATACTCTAAATTTCTTATATTCCATTTCAGTATAGAAAAGATTTTACTGTGTGATTTCACATTAAAACCTGAATTTTGCAAAAATTAGACGCATTTCATAAAGACAGAGAGAATTTTATCCCTTTTTAAATATTTTATGCCTGTTATCTTCCTCTTTTCCGCTTATAAGTTTAAGCTAAAATCCAAAATTCCATTGGGAGAAGTGCAACAAACTGTAATAAGTTACAGTAATAAATAATTATTTTATGCGTAATGAAGTTTGTTCAGAACCAAATTGAATATAATGATTTCAGAATTCGTAGGTCAATTTTATAATTCAAAACAAAGTTATTTTGTAAAAGCTTCTCATAATAACAATATTTTTATATATTAATAATAAACGGCGAATATTTTTTAGTGAAAATGATTTAAAAAAAAAAGATATAAATCTATAGAACAAGTAATACAGTGTTTGATATTAATTTACGATACGTTTTTCAGCGCTAATGTTTAACATTCTAATCCTCATATTTAATAATATCAAAACACTTTGGGAGGATTTACCATTTGATAGAGCAAATTCAAATAAGCGGAAATGGTGAGAAAACGAAAAATTAAGCTACCAATGGCAAATAATGAATTTCGCTTTTAAAATAATAAAAATCTTCGTTTGGTTATTTAAGAAGAATTTTGGCGATTCCCAAAAATGGATCCCAATGTTATTTATCCCATTAAGGATTATATCGTAATAGGATTTTCATTCATAAAATCCAATTTCTTTAATCCCTTGATTAATTGTTTCGGCTGCTAATGAAATTTGAATTTGCGTTTTCGCATCTGGCGGTACGAAAACTTGGCTCGAATGGAAAACTTTTTTTTTATTTTAAAAATAAATACATTTTGCCCTGAAAATTAAGATAATCTGATTTCTTTGTATGGAATAATCTGTAGAGAAAAAAGGCTAATATTATTTATTTCTTCAATTATCCCTACATTATAAAGATTTCTTGTTTTATAAATTTCTTCATACTGTAAAGATCTCGAGGATCTATGTCTTTAATTTTTTACCTATATTCCTATTAATATTAAATATGATTTATCTAAAGGTCATCGCGATTCATTCGCTTACATCTTCGGATTGTGTTATATATAATAACGTCGATAAGTGTGCCTTAAGCTTTTTTAGCAATCTCACACAACCAAGTTTGAGTCCGGGAATTTAGCTGACTATTTCTGTTCCAAAATTTTCAGTTTATTTAAGTTATTTATATAATCTGAGTTGTAACTCATAAGATACCGAATTTATTGGGCCATATTCTTTTAATCAAGTTTGCGCTCCAATCTCAAGTTCTTCCATTCCTTTGAATATGTACTTACATTTTCGCTTTAAAATATTTCACATGACGCTCGTCTTATTTCTTTCCATTAAATTCAAAAGGTATGAAGATTATCAATTTAAAAAATTTTAGAAAACTGAAGTGCTCCTTGTAAAATCGAACGAGGAACATCAACTTTGCATTTATTCTTACACGAAGGAAGATATAAGTTAAAATATTTTTTTTTGGCATATTAAAGAGTATTTATTTTAACTTTCGTTTAAAAAAAGCTTTTCTTTGAGGAGTTAGAAAAATAATAAACATTTTAAAAATATTTGATTATGAATAGTTAATGTTAGTTTTATTTTCCCAGTTAAAATTACAACCTGTCTTAAAAACATTCAATAACCTTGTTAGCTTGGAAGGAAAACGATGAAGATTCTTCTCCAGTGAATGAATAATTTAGAACTTATCCATGTGAAGAGCCAAACAAAGTGATAGAGGTCCTACAATCGGATTGTTGAATGGAGTGGACGGAGAATTCTGAATAATCAGAGACGCTCGTTTCCTATTACAGTTTTTGATGATTGGATTGGAATGGATGGTCCAGTCCTTCGGTATATATTACTGAATAGTCGAAATTCGTTTTTCATCCTAGAGATCTTGAGATCTCGAATAATCTGCTTCGGAATGAACTGCGGAGGATATAAAGAGCAAGCGCAATGTTGTTAAATGGAATTTCCCGAAAATGTTATAGAGTTCTGTGCTGCTGCCCAAAGTTAATTTTCGATAAGGTCATATGAACTTGAAAGCGGCCCTGCAAATAAACCGAGGGAACCATCGAACATTTAGATGTGCAAATTCACAGTCGTCCTGTAAGAGAGTTAAGGTGACGACTGTGGATTTGGCCAGTTTGATTTGGATCGAACTATCTTTGTAGATTGCTCAAGAGTATCTGGGTTAACATTTACAGTCCATATATGAATGAAAGTGAAAATGATCTGTAGCTTTTAATACTGGAAAAACTTTTCAAATTCGTTCTCATCATAAGGATATGTTTTTCACTGAAATAATATTCTCCATAATAGATATTGTATTCTTTGCCCACTTGCCCGTAGCATAAAAATTATTTTTTAATGAATAACTTCGAAAATATAAAAATTTCCTAATTTTACTAAAAAACATAACAAATCGAGAAAATTATATAAATTTTAATATTTGTTTAAGAGGATCAATTTAATTTTTGCTGCGAGAATCCAATAGATGAAAACAGAAAGAACTCAACTTGGAAATTTCATTGCATGGATGAGAACCACAGTTTAATGCAATTAATGATGAAATACGAGTTGCTCTTAATGCGCCTGTATTAAATGAAAATTATTTCAGCGTACCTTGACATTTCGGTTTTGTACTTAATTGAAGAGGATTGTGCTCCACTTTTCCTTACAGTTGATCGATACAATGTAAGAAAGGTGAATCTTAAAGGAATCTTACGTGACAGATTTGTTCTAAAATTTGTTGTATGTTGCGGTTTTCTCAGGAAAAATTTCAGAGGTCAACAGGAAACCAAGCAAAATCGCAGGAAAAAAGATTTTTCCTTTTATTCTGTCTTATTTACTGATATAATTTATCTCTGAATTTGATGCATTGGATTAAATTTCTTACCAATTTTCTTTCAAAATTGGTCATCGTTTTAAATGCGTTTCAAACATTTTCACAACTATCATCTAATGGTGAAATCTCAATTTTAAAAAAATTTTTTTTTTTTATTACTTCGTCATTCCAAGCGAGAGTATATTCTTTATTTCAGGAACAGTAAGAAAACGTTTTTATAAATGTCTTACACATGCTAAATTATATGTCTAACTCAGAAATAAATTTCTAGAGTAAATAAGTTAAAATATCATAAAATATACATGAAGCGAGTCATGAAAAAAAGTAAAGAGTGTTTGCCATGTTTTGTTTGCAATCACAGCTTTTTATGTAACAAAATTCTCCAAACGATTTTCCGTGACATGGGCATTTTTGAAATTGAACAGAACAAATCTGAATTGAAAATAATTCGAAACCTGGGCAATATTTATTATTTTCTCATTTTTTAATAATATATTTTTAATTTTCTGAATTAAAATTTTTGACATTAAACAAACTTCAACATATAAACAAATTGCAGTGAGAAAATTTTATACTTTACACAGACTTTAATGAACACTTATACTAAAAAAAAAATATCAGAATCAGAAAATATTTTGTATATAACTTCATTTTATGTTTAATAATAATGAAAAAAGCAAGATTTATGTTGTGATGTAACAGAAAAGAGAAATTTTTTTTCGGTTTCATTTGCTCCGACTCTTGATAATCAAGGTTCATGATAAAAATCTCTTCCTTAATCGTTTTCGTTGTGTGAAGATCAATTTGACGAGCAAATAAATTAGAGCACTAAAAACTAATAATTTATTATCAACATGGAAGAATTAGCTGTAAATGTAAAAGAAAGTTTTTCAATAGAAACTGAATCAACATATAACAGCAACAAAATTGCAAAACCGAAGAATTTTTTTATATTTAACGAACGGCGTTCGAAATTTCCCTGAAATATTTTCTTTCTCTGACCCTTTTACTAAAATTCCAGTAAATTCGATATGAATAATTTGAAATGTAAAGAAAATTTTCTCTGTCATTGCAGAAACAAATAATGAGTTTTTATCTATTTATAATAACAAAGTTTAAAAATGAGGAGAAAAGTATAATAATATTTTGAGGAGCTGGAAATTTCGACGTTCTCTTTTTTTAATTGTTCTTTTTTAATGTAAAAATTAACCAATTATATAAAACTGTTATTAAGTGGAACTATTATTAAAATAAATTTGACACTTATTAAATTGATTTTCCAAAATATATATTCTTTTAAACTGAAAATTGCTATTCAAATTATATAACAAAATTGTAATCCTTACTAATTGTAGAATATTGTAAATACTCATAAAGTAAGTTATTGTGGATAAACGTTTTAAGAAAAATTGATTATTATGATTCGAAAATGAAGAAATTTACTGTAATATTTTTGGTTTTAAAAGATTTGTATTACTCAGATCTATATCAAAAAAATAAAATTTGTCAGTAAACCCCAGGCTTAAGCGCTTTTCATCTCCCGGAAAAAAGTTTCGGAAAATAAAGTAGCCAACGCCCTAACTTATAATACTTCAAGTTGAAACGTTTACTGCTCTCACGCAAATTCCATTTGTTTAACATGTAAGGGACAACTACCGTAAATAACTACTTTGTTTAATTTAAAATAATTAATCAGATTAACTGCGTTCTACATCCATCCAATTTATTGAGATGCTCGAAATTCAAGACATTTGTTTCATATTTTTGATTTTTTCTCTTATTTGAATGCTGAGGCTAAATATTTCATTAAATGCTTTGTTTATTGATTGAAGAATTGTGCATGATTGAAGCAATATGAAAAAGAGAGATTAGACTTAAATTTCGATTCAGGCAGAGATTAATTTTTAAATATTTATACAAAAGCAGGACGAGAATCAAATATTCCAAATTAATTAATTCCTATACAATTAAACAGAAAAAATTAAATTTTCCAAGGAAAGTTTTTTTGATTTGTAAATGTAATGGAAACCAAGATATATGTATGTATTTACATAATACATATCCTGTATTCGTATTGTATAATACATCATACATAATTATATATAACAAATATTCTATGCGTACATAAACAAGGCAATAGTATTATTATGCATTTTCAAGGAATATTCTGAGAAGCAATCATTTCAAAGGCGGGTCTCTAAAGCATTATATATTCATATATTTATGAATAGAGGGATTATGAAAAGTTTCGTGGTTTCCCAAATCAAATGCTGATAGTACCAACTTTCTTGAAAATTTGCTTAAAGAACCACTCGAAAAATCTTTAGAAAGAAATTTCCACGGTCATTATACGTTATATAATGAAAAATTTGCTTTTAGAAACTTATTCATTTGAAAAGGCGATATATTCATATGAATTTTTCTCAATAAATTTAATGAAAAAGCAAAACCGAAAATAAAATAATTAAAAATCCTTTTAGAAAATAATCATGAACAGTTTAGCCAATTCATTTTTAAATGAAAACCATTTATTATATTCATTGCTAAAAACTGAAGATAATTTTTCAATTTTAGTTTATGATGAGTTCGGGAAGAAAGAAGCTCGGTGGTGGCACGAGCTTTAAAAATGAGATAAAACCAACATTTCTTCTTCGGCATTTTCTCCTATTTTTCAACCTTTATGCTTCTTCAATTAGAATATTTTAAAACTGAACTTTGCAAATATCAATTTGCCGGATTAAAAGAAAATAGTATTTTATTCTACAAAGTCAAAATAATAAAAGGAAAAATTTCCTGCTATCATGAAACGTAATATGAATCAGTTCACTATTCATGTTAAATACGTGTTTTGATATAAAAATAATATTTTTGCATTTTTTTGCATATTTTTTTAGTATAGTCATGTATATTACATCTCATACATTATTCAGCAACTTAATTATTTTTTCTTTTTGCGACGTTCATATTAATTTTCAAGTTCATATTTCTTATTTTCGACCTTCTCAAAATGAAAAATCATACGCCTCTGAAAATCCTGCAATATATATCAATACGAGGTTCTCTTCCATAAATTCAAAACTTCTTCTGTCCTATCCTATTACAAAGATACCGGGATAGTAAAAACGTTCTCACAATTTAAAACAAGATCAAAACATTTACCAGGGCCACTCTTCTTAAAACCTTAATCCCAGGGTCTGAAACTTATTTAGGGTGTAAACTTTCTCTCGGTCAGAATAGCTCCTACCTAACTTATCTTTCAATCTGCATCCGTGCCTCACGGTCCTACAATCCAACGAATTGCTGATGGAGTTGAGTCGTCCACTAAAATTTCGCTTACACATTTTCGTCTCAAACGATTCTTTCTCATTTACATACGAAGATCTCGGCTGACAGAAGGAGATCTAAAACCAATTTGTAAAGTAAAATCCGATTAAATTCCTCGGTAAAAACTAACTTTTGGGGATTCTCTTGCAGGTAGACTCTGCCAAAACTGGATTATCGAAAAAATGAAAATTTTTAACAAAGATTTTAATTAATTATCGGAGTCTACTTCATTTTTTTTTTTTTTTTTTTTTTTTTTTTTTTTACTGACTTTGAACTTGGAGATGGAAGAAATTTTGATTATCGCAAACCTGAAACTTTTACAGAAAGAAATAGGAGCAATTTCATTTTTCCGTATTACTAAAGGAAGACTTCCATTATTAAATGATTGACTGGCCTTCTGAAAAAAATGAATTTTTCGTATCGCGCTAGCGATTCTTTCTAAATTTTAATATTTTATCATTGTCGTGAACGAAAATGATTTTCTTTGGACAAAGAATAAATAAGAATGAGAAAAACTCATTAAATAGAGACTTATTTTTCTGCCTCACACTAAACTATCGTCCAATTCTGAATTTTGAATTTGATTAGTGTTAAAATATCCTAGATTCATGGGAATTTTCAATAATTTAAACGTGAAAGAGCAAAAAAAAGTCAGTCAGCAATTAACTGCGAAAATTCAATTTAAAAAAAAATAGCAAAAATTTTTAATTTAAAATTTCAACAGAGCATAAAAAAGTAACTTGAGAATGTTTTCATAAAGGCTTTTTAATATCTGTTTCAGGAAAAATCTCAAAACCTGCCTGCCGTGGCACCTTCATTATTTCTTTCGTTAGATTTTTTTCTTCATCTCTCCTGTTACAGTTTTTCACCTTTATATTTCATAAAAGTCGTAAACAATATTTGCGTCGTGATTAAACAATGGGCTGCGAAATAAATTATTTATTCATAAAAGTTTGCCAAGTTTATCTTTGGTTTCGTTACTTCTTTGCAACATTTAAAATATGTTATTCATTTAAAATATGTTATTCCCACCACATTTTATCTAGTACCTAGATCTACAAGATCTAATTTTCATTAATTAGAATGTTAGATTTTTAGCAATCGTCCTAATTGTAATTAACAGAAGTCAAAAGATTGAAAAAGCGATTTATGAGCTTAGCCACTATTCATTTCACGCTTTTTCGACAATGTTTTCAATACCCTGAAATCAAACTGGTATAAAATTTTTTGTTCCATTTTCATATTATAAGATATAACACTGCAGAATATTTTGCTATAAAGATTGCATATAAACTTTACTTTACCTGAATAAAATATGAGGTATTGAATTTAAGATTTTGACTGTCTTTATAAAAATTAAAAAATAATTTTTTTTCGTTCAAACGCTTAATAAAAAAAGAAATAATAATAAGAAACCCCTGAATCAAAATATTTTGATTTTTTAAGCAAAGTTTGTAATTCGAGAGTTTTGCCTAAACGCTTTGAGTATAAGCCGGAAGCCTAATAACTTATGCGAAATACGTGAATAAAAACAAAAAAGCTTGTAAAATGAGAGTAGCATAAGGAGCGTTAAATTTTATTACGTGTATCATGTTTTATATTAACTTTATTTTCTGCGTCAAAAAGATGAGAGAATATTCGCGGAAGTAAAAACGGGGATAAAGAATATTCTTCCCTACAGGGGGTAACTTTTATAAGAATCCTTAGTTAAAATTTTATAGAAAAGGAAAAAAGAATTGCACCAGTTAATGAAACATAATATCAGATTTTTTTCGTCCCATATGGAAAATATAAAAATCATTAATATCAAAAAAGATTTTTGTTAAATTTGAGGAAAAAAATGAAATAATTACTAAATGATTTCTCATACTTTTTTTTTGAAAAGATGATTTGTAACATTCAGCATTGTATAAAGTAATTTTTAATATATATTTGACTGTACTTCATTATACCAAATCCTATGTTTAAATTTATTAGTCTTTGTAATTTTAATGAGATTTTACACAATTAAATTTTGTGCAATTTCCAAGTTATAGATGACGCTGAAGTATTTTTTAGATTCAATAACTTTTTGGTTAAAGTCTGTGAAAGTACAGCTCTTTAAAAAAGAAAGAAAATTAATACTTCTGGAATAATAAAAAGCACAAAGCCTATTTTCAGTATTTTCCAACGGGTAGCAAATTCTAAAATCACATATTGTTCATACAAATATGCATATTATAAGCAACACTGAGGGGAAAAAAAATCTTGAGATTTTCTTACTTGTAATAAAATTACTTAAAAGTATTACCATAAAATTTTTAAAGTGAAAAATAAATTAACTAATGCAAAATTACTATTCAGTTAAAATAAAAAATTAAAAGGAAATTTTTTCCTTTTCTTGCAATATTAAGCCCATTTTGGTACTTACTCTGCAATCTTTGTTAAGATGAAACTACGAAGCGAAATATAGCAAATGCTTCGCCATCCTATGTGAGGTATTTTTTTGACAAATCATCTCGCAATATTATTCGACATATTGCTGAAACCTAGTATGGAACTGTCGCAATTCCGAGGTGCATCTTCCTGCCTTATATAATAAAAAAAATTAAATTTATAGTTCGAGAGTTAATTTCCATAGAACTTATATCAGTTATTGAGCCTCGAGTCTTCACTTTATTTTCCATACTTGGAACCGATTTTTCATTCGTTCATTTGAATTCATCAAAATCCCTGAAATTACCGGTTTATTAAGAAAACATAAGGTTATTAGTGCATTAATAAAACAGATTATCATTAAAATCTTCAATCCATTTTGATATTATTCAAAATACGGGAATTACGAAATGATAAAAATAATATACTAGTTCTGTTTTATGTGATAAATCGAAAGGTACTTGAAGGAGAGAGGCAAATTTTTTCTTTCGCTGCACAGAATGAAAAAATTTACTTTTTAAAGGTTTGAATCACTACCATTTTATCACAACACAGTAAAAATATTATTTTTGCGGCTTGAAATTTATCTCTCCATCGTCATTAATCCTTTATTTAATTTATCACTATAATAGACGTATATTTAAGCCCGAGTTTAGACCCAGATTCAAAATGAATTTCATTCAAGAAATTAAGCTTTGTATATATTATTCTTACTAAGAACATCGGTTCATTCCGACTCATTTTTGCAGTATGTTTCATTGTATGATTTCATTTTTTACCTCCAAATAGAAGTAATCAGAAAATTCTGGTCTAAATAAAGATTTTTGATATTGAAAAATAAGAACGAACGCCTTTAAGGCGACTTGCAGACTTTAGTGAAACACTCGGCGAGTTTTCTCGTGTTGACTTGCTACAGTAAAATTCCTTTAATGTCGCTGATCGCAAAAGGCAATAAATTTTTCTGTAGAAAACCTTAGGGCTTTTCCGCAACTTCAATTTGAGTCGGATGAATCAAGATTTTTCTCGATTTAGACAGTAATTTTCCACTACCAATTTTAAAGCTTCACAGAAAGAAAAACTTGAAATCCACTTGAGTCACGTTCATTTAGACATCACGAAATTACTTGAAAAAATATTTAACTTGATATTAAGAAGTGAAAAAATGCTTAAAAAGCGAATATCTTTCATAAGGATTTCAGTTTGAATTGAAATTCCAGAATGTTATCGAGATCGAGGCTGAAGATTTATTGAGATTTATTCTTGCAATTTTAAAGTGTCAAAAATAAAGACGATTATTGTCCTGCCCTTTTTTTTCAATTTTTGAAAATTTCAAGAAAAATTTCTGTTTTAATCGGTTTCAATTCAAATTTCTTAAATTCGAGAGAGTTAATGTATTTGCTACGGCTTCGCCACTTTCATTAGGTCACTTTTAAGTTGCCTTTTCATCTACATTTTCCTATTTTATACGTGCCCTATATCGATCCAGCTAACCAAACCAATATTTTCCATCAAAATTTCATTAATCACAAGCTGTTAAGCTTCCCTTGATAACTCCGCCCTGTTTAAGTACCCCGCGTTTATATTTCCTTCGCTCACCCATTTTCTATTGCTTCTAACCTAACTTTCTACTCAATTACAAGTCAGTTGCTACGTATGACCGCAGCATGCCAACGGATTGATTTATTTCCTAAAGAAAAGATTATTACAAGTAATTAATTTTAAAACATGCTCAAAACATTGTATTCCTAATTTCACTTTAATCCGAAAAAAAAAAATTTTCATTTTAATTTTCAAGATAGTTTCATGAAAACTATCTTGATTGATGGTTTCATGATTTTAAATAAGGCTAGAAAATTAACTCTATTCATAGCGGAAACCTAGATTCGAATTCTGACTAATTTTAATGCCCAAAATCTCTCGTCAATATCTATAATCCAACCCCTTACCTTCCTTTCATTCATGTAGAATTATTTAAACAATTCCGTGGCAAATTAGTGAATGTTCAAATTAAAGAAATATTTAATTATTCATAGAAAGAAGGAAATGGTGGAATCACCTTGCAGGATCATAAATAAAAAGCAAAGAAAATGGAAATTGTTTCGAATCCTAAATTAACATAGATTAAGAAATAAAACCAGGAAATCATCGGAAGGTGTGAATTATTGCTTTTAACATTCTCTTTATGATTCTCGCCTCAGAGCAATATGAATCAACCGTCAAAATAAAGCCTCCAACGTGGAGATCAACGAGATCGACAGGTTTGCTGAAAGAAAACATTTTTTTAAATAGCTTCGGAAAGAAGTAAAATGAAAATAATGAGCTTTTCCCATCATTTTATTCGATGGTTTTTTTTGAGCTTTTTCTCGTAAATCATTCAATGGGGAAGAAGAAAGCGAAACAATGAAAAACAATCAAATGAACATTGCTCCTCCTGTTTTAAGTAAAGAAACTGTGTATTAATTACGTTTTATTCCATTTTCTAGTTTCACATTTTAATAAATTTAATGTTTGAATTTTTACAATCAATTCCTTTATAGGAAATGACACGAATTAAACATTTTTGCAAATAATTTTCATCTTAATCGTTGAACAACGATATTATACACATACAATTATAAGTAATACTCAATATTTTGAAAATAATTCCGCTCTATGACAACTAAATGATAAAAGTCTTAACTGATTGCTTTCATCGCCGAAACAAAGAGGCGTTTTCCCCACAAAATAAGATCAACTTTGATGAATGAAACATTTAAAAATAAATTTTTGTCAGAATTGAATTGATCGAATAGTCTTATGATTGATTTTCATAAAATGTTTTCAATTTATAAAATATATGTAGGTAAAATGTATGAGGGTACTTTAACACTAGGGCGGTGTAAAATAGTGAAACAATTATTTTTCTTCATTATTTTGATGGTAACCAAAATTTTAATCTGAAATTCAAATAAAATCCTTAAAAAAAGGAAAAATTTAATCGTTCATTATTTCTGTTCCAGAATGTATATTTCTTGAAATAAGAAATGGAAATAAGCAGTCTTAATTAAGGGCTGAAATGTTCGATCTTTCGAAAAAAAATTTTTACCTTCCATGAACGAAAAAATTATTATCCCCGATCGCGTAGAATTCCGATTCAATAAAGGATTTAACATAAATATTTTAATTCAAATTTGCAGAACTGTTGAGCTTTAAAGTATTCAAAAGGTTTGATGTGAGATAAAAAACAATTTACATATCGGAACAATTCCATGATACAGATGTAAGGTTTTTTTTAGATATTTTCAATAGTATTTCCTGCAAAGCTCCATTCCTACTTGCAGCCTACTCTCCAGGAATATTTATTTCCCAGCAGAAATCGGCAATTATTAATAATACAAAACTCTAAATTTGCACTTAGAATAAGTGCACTTTGTAAGTTTCATAAAGTCCACTCTCCACCCTAAAAAGGTGGGCTAGAGTTCACATTTCATCGAAAAATTTTTAGCTTTTTTCTAGCTTAAATTAATTCAATGTTTTACCCTTTTTTATTTACCAGAAAATATTATAAATTCTTTATAATTCTCTTATTGGTATAATTTATTTTTTTTCATCCTGAATCTGAAAAAAAAGCTTTAAAGTAATTATTTAAAATTTAAAAATGAATTTTTCATTTCATAGAATGAATAATATTATTTTAATTTTTTATTAGGTACTTTAATCACAAAGAGCGATTCCATTCTTTGTTACGATATGGAATATATAGTTCAGTAATTAAAATATATATTGTTAAATTCTGTCGGAACTTTTTGTACACAATATAACAATTTGAAATTGTGTGAATAAATAATAGTAACTACTTACAGTAAAATGTCATAAAATGACAAGCGCTGGAAATTTAGGTTACACGTTATGGCTTTAAACAAACCATAGATCTTAACTCCAACGATTCGAATATGCTAAGTAAAATTTTCACGACTTCCTATCTTCTCAACTTGCATTTCTTAAGTCAGCTTTTCTTTTCAGATCTATGCAATTATCTTCAGATCTCAAAATTATCTGTGCAATCCTTGTCAGATCTGTTATATAGATAATAAAGGCAAACTGGGATCGCAGAATTCTTATTTCAAACCTTCAAAAAAGTTCTGCAATCGTTCCTAAAATTTATGTAACGTTTTATTTGTTCGCATTTCAATTTGGATAAAAGTTTAAAAAAAAAAATTTTTTTTATTCGGTACATTCATGACTATTTTTCAGTTTGAAAACTTGCTCATTTCATTATACTTATTTGCTCATTGTAAACGAAGATGACTAAATTTTTATTCATCTATTAGAATGATGAACATCTGACTCATTTGTCAAACCAAATTCCCTCAACATTTATTATACATCTGAACAAGAGCTGTTATGATTAATTCTTTTCTACTCCAAAAAAGTTGTTTTAAACGTGGATCATTGTGATTAGGTCATCAAATTTTTGTCTCTTAAAAGATAAATGAGTATAGTATTTATTCTAGTTTTTTAGATGATCGAAATCCCTCGTTATTATACTTCTTCGTAATAGAAGACTGGTGAATGTAATTGAACACCTGAAACATGTAATTCTGCTTCCCATCTGCAGGACAAAGATGAAATCAGTTTAAACGTAAAGAAGAATCAAAGACATTCTATTCAAGAGCCCTCCATTCCTTCTGTATAAAGAAATTAAAACTTTTAGCATAAAGCACTGTGATATGCAAACCGTGAACCGTGAAACTGGCTCTATGAGGAATTTAAAATTCCATTTCATATGTTTAATTCTTTTTAATCTGAACATATTTCTTTTTTATTGGTTTCCCTCAACAACCTTAAAAAATAGTTCCATGATTATTCCGGAATTCACGAAATTAATTCCGAGTTATTTCGAGATCTGAAGGATCGAAAATGTAATCGACTGTATTTAATATAAAACATGGATTTTTAGGTCATAGTTTAACATTTTTTCATATTACAAATAAGTTACATATTTAAAATAATATCATGTACAGGCCAAGCAGCATTACTGTATTCTGCAAATCCTAGTTTGTGTTGTTTGGATCTTTTAAAATGATTTAGCGCTCATTGTAGATCTGATTGTAACAAATTTTTTTCTTGAGTTAAACTAATCAGATTTCATAATTTCACATTTGCGAATAGTAGATCACCAATGGTAAAACTGTGAATGGGCATAATTCTTATTTTTTCCGTAATCACCGCTCATGTTCTTTTGCCGATCTTCTTATATGATGACAGAAGACCTCATTGATATTAAATGTAATATTAATTAATTAACTACAAATGAAAATACAAAAAATATCGAAATATCAGTAAAATATACTGTATAATATACAATAAATTATATCGAAATATCATATATGAAATATACGAAATATCAATAAAAGAATTCATGTAAAAATGTTCTAATCAGGTGCACATCGCAATATCATGATTTAATCTCTCTCTGTCGGAGTACTAAAAATGAATTTCTATTTCCGAACAGGAAAAACTTTATGGAAATTAAAAAAAAAAAAAACAAAATCATAAAATCATAAAGTTCTTTGACGAATTCATGGCTCAATAAAATTCGAGCCAAGAATCTTTGAATCTTTGCAAAGAAGATCAGTGACCCCATATATAGGGTGATTACATTATAAATGGAGCTCAGTTCTTATACAAAAAATATCATTCTTTTCCATCTTCAAATTTTTCAAACCCAAAATCTATTAATTTTTTTTTTAATTTTTGATAATTACATTAATGCAAATTATCTGCTTTCTATATTTTATTTTCCCGTTTAAAATAAAAAATTAATTCTTTTTTAATATCAGATGTAAAATTTAAATACTGATATTTATATTCTCGCTTATTACATTCAGAAAAAGACTTTTAACCTGAAAAAATTTTGATCAGAAAAATGTATTTGTGCATTTTATTAGTTTAAAGAAAAAAAAGTGCCACTGATTTTCGCTTACCTAATTCACCCTCATTTTATTGAATATTATATATATTTATGTAATTAATGATTCTGAACAATGTGATTCCTTATCATACATACATTAGAACTTCACTTAATTTCTTTGCTTTTGCTTGCATGCTTTTTACTATTTTATCCGATAATTATAAAATATAATATAAAAAATAAAGCGAAATGGTCTGTTTAAATTCTTTTTAAAATATATTTAAAATATTATTCGAATAAAAGGGTATTTTGCTTTTTTAGAGTTGAATTTTGTGATTTCCCAATATTTTCTGCAGTTTTCAAGTTTGATTAGTATAATCGCTTGATACAGTTTTGAAAAAACTCTTAAACTTTTCATTTTGTTGTTTTGATCAAGTGACTGGAGATGCATAAAATTTTGGAAAATTTAACTTCTCGAAAAAATCTGCATTATTTTCGCACATTTCAGTTGCTAATGACAAAGAATTTTTTTAATAACAATTTTAATATTTTATCATTTTTATAAGGTTTTTAGAAGTCTTAAACTTACTAAAACAGTTTGAAAATTTCATGACATCAAAATTAATTTATACCATATATTTTATTAAAATTTTTGACAGGTATTGCCAATAGCATTTTGTTTGCGAAACGGGAATATATGTTAATCCATGATTATCTGTAAAATTAGGGGTGCTAAAGATAATAAAATTGTGATAAATTAAAATTTTAACTACCCAAATTAATATGTACCTGCTTTCATATGGCTGAAACTAGTTTAGTTTCTAAAAAAGGTAGTAAAAAAAAACATTGTTTTTGCTATACTTGTTTCCTGAGCAAAATAGCTTCTAGCGGCAATTCAAATTCTTCAAAAGATTAAACTTTATATTATGAAATTTTTGAAAAAATTGCGAATCAGTGCTGAATATAGCTGGATCCGGGTTGTATTCATTTATTTTTGACTAATATTTTATAACAAAATGGTATTTTTAAGAAAGATAATCATAACCTTCATCTTTTTTAAAAATGTCTTTTACTACAAAAAATTTTAAAAAATTACACCTATAGCGAACATCCAACAATGATCTAAGATAAATCGAATCTTTAACAATACATAATTAGGAATGAAACTATAATTACTAATAAATACAATATAAAAAGTTGAAAAGCTTTTACTCGACTAAAAGATTTCTGAAATAATTTAAATTGATCCTTCTTCGAGAGCTTGCTTTTTTTGCTACATATCACCTTTAATTATTTTGGTATATTTCATAATGATTAATTCACTTAATTTCAAAATAAATTTTTCAAAATTTTTTTTAAAAATTTATTACAATTTCTCGACAACATGAATTTTTATTGTATTCAAAAAAAAACAAAATAGTTCCTTTCTATTTAAAATATTATATCCCTTACATTTACAAATTAGCATTATAGGAAGATTTCATTCTGTAAAAAATTATGATTTCAGGACACTGAATTTTTAGTATAAGAAGAAGATTTAAGTGCCTCCTATATCATAAATAACGATAACGCTTCATTTTAAAAAACTATACAGTAAATAAAAAAGAAAATTTTCATTTATTAATGGTGGTTTACGATTTTCGATTTGTGAAAGAAAAAGAAAACAGAAACTTTTTTTGTAATAAGGTTTCATATAAAAGAAATGATTTAACTCAAGAGTGAGATCTTCGCTATTACTTATATGAATAAATAACACCTTTTTCACTTTTGTTTTTTCTCCATTTCATGAACTTTCCTCCTAGATTCAAGGCATCCAATTTGGAATTTAAGTTCATCGAAAGACAAATGTAGAAATTATTTTGGATTGCTCATAACACAAGCTTAAGAGACATTTAAAATAAATCCATAAATGTGGACTTTATTCAAAGTCGCTACTCTTTTATCTGCATCTTTCCCAAGCGTTTTAATTGGATTCTAATATTTTCATAACTAGATTACCCTGTGCCCTTTGTGAACTTCGATTTCATAATTTTAACTGAATGTATATATTGAACACTCACCCCATTTTCATTATATCCTGGCACATCAAGTATTACATTTTCACTTCACGCCGGAGCAAAATCCTTATGAACCTTTTACCATTCCCAACGGGAAAATTTTCAATTCAAAAATAAAAATCAAATTTAAATAATTCAGGATTATCATAAAATGCATGCTTGAAAAATTTTCTTCTTATTCAAACAATATCAAAGAAACATACAAATTTTGTCGTTGACAACTGAATTAGAGAAAATTTCGTCCAAGTATGGCAAATCGAAATCTACGTCTCAGAATGATTCTAGAAATCCGTACAAATATTTATTTATATAATGTATCAACATATCGTAAAACATATCGTAGTAAAGAATGGCAAAAATATTCCGACGAAAGTACAAATAAAATTTCAGACAAACTATCATTTCATGTGCGGGAAATAAAATTAAAACCTATATTATGAGATTACATCGCAATTTTAAACTTGTTTTCTAAATTTACATAAATTTTATAAATTTTAAATTGTAAAGAAAAATAATTTGAAATTATGTAAAAGAAAACTATTTGATATATTTTTCCTAATACAAATTTATAGAATGATCTATTAGTAAAATTATCTCATTGGGAAATATTTTGATTAAGATAGTTGAAATATGATTTTTCACTTATGAGCAAGAATTCCGTTTATTTTTTAAAAGAAATTTTTTTTAATTCTAATATACAGTATTTTTGTATTTTTCATGTGTTTCAGACACAAAGAGGAAAATATTAATTTGAAAAAAAAATGTTTTCTTTTTAATATATTATTATCTATGCTTTTTTATTCTTTATTTATCTTCTTTCGAAAACAGGGAAAGTGTTCAGTATTTCGGAATCCTAATGAAAAAATTTCGTTGATTCTATTTATTTGGTGATGTTTTCAATAGAAATAGACAATTTATTCGAAACATTATATTTCATTTCCATCAGTAATTCGATTAAAGGCAAAAAGAGTAGAATAATAGGTCAAATAATTTTGACTTGAAGATCAGATAGAACATATCAGAATCAAACTAACTATAAAAGATTAAATGTCAATACTAAGATATTTTAAACATATTTATTCATTGCTCCGAATACGTTCCATTGGAGTCGAAGGGCTGATTAAAATTTGTGCAATAATTTGCTATTGATTGGGTGAAACTTGCAGCATTTAAAGAAAATATTATTCATATATAATGAAAAATTATTGTAAAATTCAAAATCTACTAATATCTTGATAAATCATTTATTTCTTATAAAATCACGAATTTAGAAGTGAAAGAATTAAAATTGAAAATTAATTTTTCTCATTTTATGATCTTACTACAGTAAGTAAATACTTCGAAACTTTTCGAAGAAATACTTAACTTTTCTAAGTTTTTATTCTCTTACCAGTAAAGCTATATTGATTTATGTTTTATTTTATCTTAAATTACGAATTTTAGTATAAAAATAATCTGAAGCAGACACTTCTGAAACGTTGCTATACATATTAGTTGTCTAGAACTACGTTTATTAACAAGAGAAACAGCATTACTCACCAAAAACCATCATAAAAAGTAATTGTAATTCTTGATTCTTTCGAGATTCCAGATCACAATTTAGTGCATTAAATGTATTTCAGAGATGAAACATTTTTAATTTTTAAAATTCTGATTAGGAATTTTCGGAGGCCAGGGAATGGACGAAACGCATGAAAAGGTTGAGTTAGCAGAGGAGTTCTCAAGCTTCCGGTCCGGATATTACTTGGCGCGAAATGAGAACATGAAAATAGATGTTAAATATCTTGGGTAAAACAATTATTCGAATTTCAATACAATCTAGAAATTTCCGGCCGTCTTTATGAGTTTATGTTATATAAAGCAAATCAGAAAATAAATTCAGAGAGGTCGAAGACAAGCTACGAAAATTGAGGAATTAAAAATAAATATATTTTTGACACCTTCATTTGTTTATAAAAAATTGAAACTTTTCATATTACTATCTGCATATATCTTGTGCATAAAGCAAACGAAATTAAACAGTAGTTTTCTCAAGTGTATTCTTATATGAATATTATGGCTCAATGATATAATAGCTTGAATACATTTTTATTCATAATTACGTAACTCTTTATTAACAGAGGAAAAAAAATACATTTTCATACTCATTTAATAAAGAAATTTTATAGCACCTTACATAATTAGATAATTAATTAATTTTGAAGAACTGAGAAATTAAATTTGCAATAAAGTAAATGAAATTATATTTTACAGCTATCATAACTATCTTTGGTGAAGGGCAAGCTATTTGTAATTAAGGAAAATAGACAGATTATATTTGATTTAATCTTTAAATAATTTTAAAATCAAAATTTCTTCGTATGTTTCATTTTCTATATAGATTCCGTAAAAATCTCTTAAATTTTACTTTGGGGCTTCTTTTGTCTGTCATTAATTCGGGACATATTTAAATTTTATATGACTTGACGGTTTACATATTGCCTATTCGTGATGTATCGTACGAAAACAGTAAGAGTCTTTGCTTTTGTAAAGATCTCTTTCGTGTATGGAATAGGCAATCTTTCATTTCTGGAAGGATTATTGATAACTTATCATAGCGCGTCCCAAAATTACCTTTACGTGAACTATCTCAATCTCATGGCTGACCTTATATAAGAACATTATATGACAATTGTCGCAAGAAATATTGTCAAATTTTGTTAATTTTCTTTATTTTATGAAAAGTTACATAAATTTTCTGGTAAATATATGCTTCTATAAATATAGCAGGGATTATTTAGCCCTGCTAAAATTCTAGCACGTCTGCAGTTTTAACATCAGGTCGCTTAATTCACACAATATTTTCACCTAGAATATCTTTTGCACATTGTTAATAAACTCGAAATAAATACTCATTGCTTGATATTAAATATCTAAGTCCGGTTCATTTGATTTTTTTAAATATTTTGCCAGTCAAAACGCATAACAAGGAGACAAATTTTTGCCACACTTGAACCGTATTCCCCATTTATAATTAGCATGGTAAGTGTGTGCTTGACTTTTTGACATACTTCTTTCACCGCCTCCTAATGAAAAACTTTTTCGCTTTCCTACCGAACCATCGCCATTACCTAGTGTAATTGACTTTCAAGTCTTCAGGCTCCTTGGAAGGGTATCTGCGAACGTCATTCGCATGCCCCATTATTTACTGAAATTTCTGATTAATAAAAACGTTCTTTTTAGTATAGAGCTATGTAAATGGAGCGAAAATCAAATGAAATCAATTATTTCCAGAATGTTTAAAGAATTTCAATTTAATTAACTTGTAATTTTATAACAAATACAGGTAATCGAATCTTGGTAAGAAACGAATATTTTAGAACATTACATGTAGCGAAATTAGTTGTTTACAAGTGTTCTGTCCCGATCTACATTTGTAAAATAAATAGATATATCTGATGAATAAAATCTCCAAAGCGCCGTTTAATTCCCTCTCGGATATAATGAATGCCAAATGAAAACTTTTAAATATTTTTTATCTTACACTTAATCATAATTTTTGTGTTTTCGTTCCCTTGAAAATAATTTTGGAGTATTATTTTTTCATAATTTTTTTAATAAAAAAATTTCAAAAGGGTTTTAGAAATAATATTATAACATGGTGTGTTCTTTTGCTCTTGCTGTTAGCTGAAGCATTCTGAGAGTTAAATCAGCGTAAAAAATGTCACTAAAGAATGGTTTGTCTACGGTTTGTAATATATGTTTAAAGTTATACATATGAGAGGTATTTCAGTCGGAGCTGCTATTTGTGATTTTTAACATTATGTAAATTCGTTATATAAACAAAATAAAAATCGTGCATTGCTATTTCCCCAATTAAATAATATTTAAAATTAATATTTTAATAATATTTAAAATTAAAATGCTTCATCTAATGTGTTAAATGAAATCATGTTCAAAAAAACAAAGTTTATCTATCAGTCATTTTGATGGTTCAAAGTAAACATAATGTACTGAGTCAATAATAACGTCATTTTTCAGATTCATCCATGATGATAGAGAGGAAAGAATTGAATCCTGTCCCTGCAATCAAAACTGTTTCGATGAATGTCCAGGACCAAGAATCGAAAGATATTTTAAAATCGGAGTTGAAGACCCAAGAAGGGGAAGATCAAGAAATTAATGACTCATATGAAACGAAAGGTTACCCTTTTGCTGTAGTGTTAAGAATCAGGGTGCTTCAGGTAAAAAGAAAACAAAAACAGGTATTTTCTGTAGCAAAACCATTAGTATTTCATATTTTGGACAAAATCTGCATATAGTGCAATTTACCTTCCTAAGGTTAATAAGTTCTGCATTTTGTCGTTAAAACGAAAAATGATTACTAAACAGTTTCTCTGCCCGTCAGCTTTTTAGAATTCTGCTAGATCCCATTGCCGGATCTGGCGATCCCAGATCAATGTAAGTTTTCATCTGGTCATGGCAAAATACGAATATATTTTATTCTATATGTCAATAAGTACGAGAACATATGTAATGAACATATGTAATAAAGTTGAATCATAAAGTTTCCGGGCATTAAATTCAGAAATGAAAAAATAAATCAATTTCTATCAAAAATATATAAAATGACCTCTTGCAATTTTATTGAAATTTAAAGAATAGCCTTTCATAATTTTGAATATTTATATGAATTATAAGAGACTTTTGTTATATTATCGACATCATAACGGGATTAAAAGCATGAACTTTCATCAAGAACAGAATTATGGATGGGCAAACTTTGATTACATTAAAAGTTTTAAGCTCGCATCCTTTATGTACATTAACGAAAATTTTCTCAATTAACTAACTTTTCTAAAATGAATTTTTAGGATCATATCTTCCATGTTTTAACGAATTAGCTCGCTAAGATAATGTTTTTAACAAATAATAAAATAGTTTTTAAATAATTTAATAAACAATAATTTTACGACTAGGTAATAAGAAAATGTTTTACGAACCTTACAGAATGTAAGCAAAAAAGTACTTCAAAAACAAAAATTTATTAAAAATTAAAACAAAGATCAATTTACTAATTAATGAAGAATGAAAGTTTCATATAAGGTGCATATACATAATTGAGCTCAGATTAATTAAAATATGGCAATTTTCTTCGTCGTCCATGTCTTGGGATTCCTATACACTATAAAATGAACATTTAACTATCGTTCAGTAATAACGATAGCATATAAGATATGGGACAGCTATAATGGTTACATTCATATTTATTTCTGAATGCATCAAGAAGTATTTTCTTATCTAGGGAAGAAAAGGATTTTTTATATGACCGAAAGACATTGAGTTTTCGGTTTTAACAAGTTCCAGTTTGGTTTATAGCGTAGACTATATCAATTATTTTGCTCTCAGAGAAAAGTGATTGTGATCGTAAGAGAAACTAATTAACGTAATTGCCAATGACATTAACCCATAGATTTTGGATTGAATGCAGTTTCTCCAATATAAAATGATTGTCTTATTTGTGCTAGTGGCATGAAAATACTGTTCGAAGTTTCTGCGTATTACTCTGATTTTGTCCATTCGATGCGTCTATTGTATTTCCATTCTCTCGGTATCAATTGGTACTTTTTTTGCTGCGTATATTAGTAATGGAATCAAAATCTATGCGTTCGCATCTTGTTCATTAGCGTCTCTATCACTGCATTATTTATCCCTGAGTGGAAGTGATGGTTCCGTTTTAGCAGCTGGCGCAACATTATTCTGATCTGTGTAACCATGAATATTTAGAAATGACTTGTCGGAAATGTGAAGGAACCACACAAATGATTCTCCACAAGGTCTGGAGCCATAAAATTGTCGACCAAAGTGTTGACATATTCATGCCCAACTTCAACTGAGGGCTTAACATGTTTTCATTTTCCTGATCAAAAATTTATTCTTTGAAATTGTTTCACAATTCTGAATCTGTCAAACCTAGGTCTGCACCTATTCTGTCAAATTCATTTTTAATAACGGTCTATCATATTCACATTTCCCACTATAAAGCCTACCCCAGTATTAACTGACCCAAAAGGAAGATTATGACGGGTACTTTCATCATTATCGTTATATTTATCATTGGCCATACCTATCAGTTTGTTTGTTGAAGTAATTTCGGCATTGCATCTGATACATTGATTAGTTTTAATCATGACCGGAATATTCGAAAACTCTGAAAAATTCCCAATTGTTTTTGAAAAGCTGGACTATATAAGATAACTTCCAGTCCTTCCATATTATTTACTTTATTAACTCTATTCAAATTTCCAGCAACAACTGTGTGAGTTTCCTTGTTTGCTGTTTCTCCCTTCCACCGACATCCGCTGCAATGCCTTTTCTTTGTGAATTAGAATCAGTCTAGCTCCGTGCCAAAAGCGTTTCTATCTAAAATGTTTTAAATTAAGGCGCACAAAGATGCATTTTAACTTTGAAAAATTTTCATCATAGTAATCGTAATGCTTTTTCATTTTTTTTAATCTTCATTATTCTCACTCTTTTTTGCGCTGAGTTTTTTTTCCAATTTTTATAATGCTTTGCTTACTTATTTTTTCATTTTTGATAAATTCATACATGCCATTTTGGCTATATTTTCACCTTAAACTTTTTAAAAACTCTAAGTTTTCTACGAAAGTTGTCACTATTCTAATAATTTTCGAATAAAAGCTTAGGCTAATAAAACAATATCAATTGCTAAACTTTTGAATTATCAAAATTATTGCTACAGGTAACCATATTAATCAAATATGGCTTTGAAGTCCGACTGCAGGAACATCTGAACCTAAAGTGAACGCTCAGTATTCTTCATTCTGCTATATTTTTATTTCCGTTTTGACAACTTTCTTCTTTATTTTGAATATCCCTATTTGTCAAACCTTCCAGTGCATAATAAGGATCTCTAGATCACTCTTTACTCACTATAATATTAAAATAATAGTTTTGGTTTCGCTGCAAAATAATAAATATAAGTAGTATAAATAATATAATTAAAAAATTTCATTCGAAATCTTGAAAACTTAAGAAAATCCTTCTTATCTTCAAATCACCTCAAAGGCCCAAGAATCACTAGCATTTAAATTAATTCAATAATAACAAACTTTCTACATTGTAAGTATTATTTTTAAAAAAAAATGTATATACAAAAAATACTGTAGCAACAGCATTTCAAACTAACCATTTTTAATAACATGAAGACAAGTCCCTTATATAATAAATCAAATAACCGTTACAATCACATTTAAAATATAATTATCATCACATCGATTTAAATATAATTCATAAATGTATATTATTGTAGATAGTTTGCGGAATATCTTCAATGATAATGGGCACGGTTGGATTTATTGAAGAAAAGGGCCAAATAAATTTAGGTTTGAGTATACCAGCAGGAGCAGTCACTGTTATTGCTGCAGGTAATTTCTTAATAGAAGGACAAGAAAAACTATCGAAAAAAAGAAAAACATTAGAAAAGACAATTTCTATTTATTTTAAATAAAGCAAATTTTTAAGATGAAGTTAGATGTAAAAATTGAAGTTTTATAAAAATAAAAATCATGAATAAAATCATTGTATAATTTTAAAAATATGGCATTGACTCAAGCAAAAAGCAATAAAAAAATTAATTTTTAGCTCTTTGTTTATACCAGACTTCAGTTATTCCAAAAAGTATGGATTCTTGTAAATATAAGCTTGTTCGATTCATATTACATTATTCATCCTCTTAAAAAAGAATCACTTTTTAGGTGCCAGTATACACACATCAAGGGGTTTCGACGGCTACAAACCATCCTCTTATGCATCTACATCCATTTTATCACGCTTTCGATTTCTTGGACCATCCCTCGCTGTTGGAGCACCTTTAACCTTCGCATGGCTTACAGCTTTCGTTCTTCATATTATTTTATGTGTTTTTTCATGTAGGACACTCGCAAAAGAACAATGGATCACCGTATATCAACATAAATTCTTAGACTACGATATTAAAAAGGGAATAAGGTAGGGATGACATGTAATTAGCTAGCACCCGATTAGATGTGAATACTCCATGCATATAGTTTATCGTCTACAATTAATTTATGGTAATCTTAAAAGTCATTCTATGATATTTCATAAAATTTAAATGTTTCAGTGAAACAACGGATGAAGAATGGAACACAAGAGCTTTGGCCGCAATTATTCTCATTTTGTCAGTTATAACAATTTTGTCGACTATAACGTTGTTGAGGATTGATTGTTTATATGATCCAGATTGACCACAACAGGCTGACTTGCCAGGTGCTTCCAAACAAAATTTTTCCTATTTTTTTGACAATTTACATACATTTTTTGTTTGAATGCAAAAAATTATTTTCGAAAAGTTAGGTCCAATGGCTGCTGTTCGATCTCATTATGTTACATATTGCCTCAATAACATTTTCGGAGAAAATGCGATACCAAGTTAAAAATAAACACAAAACTATAGTAAACGTAAATTTAAAATAAAGCTTTTTTCAAATAAAAAGAATAAGATAGTATTTGATCATTGAGTTCATCAATTTTAGGAATCCTGAAAAATTTACAAAGTCTACAATCATGTTAAAAAGGGTGATATATTAAATCACTATAATTTTCAGACATTACCTGAACGCGGAGAAAAGAATTTACATAAATATTAATTTTTGAAGGATACTTTACTGTGCGACTATTTAATTCGCCTGAGGCGGGCAAAATTAATCGCTAAGTTTCCAATTCTGACTTTTTTGATCGCATGTGACTTATTTTAAACGCTTAGAATCGAAATTTCTTATTTTCCAAATCAATCTATCTTAATCCGAAAATAAATTATATTCGCAAGCAGTATTCGGACTTCCGGATTTTTAATTATGTGTCATACAATAAAAAATTTACCGAAATCGAACGATTTGATATACTACGAGAGAGGTGAATGTTGTTTTACCTTAAACATCAATGTGACATTAGCCTGATATAATGTCGAAATGTTACCGTTATATCGGCGGCCACATATGAAAGCTTTCGCGATTTCCGGAACCGCTGAAATGGCAACATGTCTTTAAGGAAGTCAGAATGCGAAAGAGCTGAGATCTGCTTTTGTAAACACTGACACCTCAGATGATTAACTTAAACATGCCATGCAACAGTGCAGTCTTCAGATCATTGTTCACTTAGATATATCTCATAAAGATATGTACAATCAGAATTAGTATGAAAACAATAATTTCTTCCATTCCCATGTATGCCTTTGAAGGATAGAAGGTTTTAAAAAAGCTGCAGTAATTGCTGAATATTTTAACAACTTCATTTCTTCAGAACTATGATATTTCAGGAAAAAAGGTGATCCCACAAAAAGATCCTGTCAATATTAAAGTCGAAAGTCGCAATGCAAGCCTGAAATCTTCTTTAAGAGAATGCAAATTTCTTGATTAAAGATCTCTGCAAAATGAATATCTTGTGACAATTCAAACTTCTTCACACTCTTTCAAAGCAGCACTTTGATGATTATTAATAATGTAGTAAATAAAAATTATGAAAATTTATTTTACTTCAACACATTGCTCAAAATATTGAACTAATAACAATTTATAAATTATCAAAAACTTCACATCTGACTCAAAAAATTAGAAAAATTAAAATTTTTATTGTTTTATTTATCGATTGCAGTTAGGGGAGTCAGCCTCATTGGAGGAGGAGGAGGAGGAGCAGGTTTAACTGTAGGAACAACCAATGATCGTGCTAGCAGAATCGCTTGGATGATATGAATTTGAAAATTAAATATTTTTTGAATTTAAAACAATATAACTTAAAATAGCAGAACCACATTTATTTGTATTTGATGAAAATTTTTTAACTAATCTGAAAGATTTAATAAAAACATTAAAAATGATTATAACTAGCAAAAAAACAATATAATTCATCAATTATGAGAATCAAGGAAAAAAAAATTAAGTTTATTACAAAAACTGTTATTTTTGATTCTTATTATTTATGAAAAATATTTTAAGAAATACTTTTACTATTTTCTTTCAGTCTTAGACATTTAGTGTTACTTAATTTATAGAATTATATATTTCAACAACATTAAAAAAAAAATTTCTTCACAATTCACTTCCTTCATTTTAGAAATTACTTCTAATTATAATTTTGTTTTAAATCCTAAGTGTTTTAATGCAACTGATTCAAAAAAAATAAATCCTGATGCAAAATTTTAGATCTTAATAACTAAGCTAATGTAAAATTATGGTGTAAATAAAATTTTACAATATTAAATAAAAATAATTAATTACTTTTTATATTATCTTAATATAATTAAAATTAGTCAAAAAGTTGTCTCCATTTTATATAGCTAATGCTAAATTATAAGCTTTTATAAAATTATTAAAAAATTAATTTTTTTCTTCATGTATCAATAAAATTAGTTTTATTTGCACCTATCAAAACTACATATAATTCATATCAAATTTTCATATAAACATATTTACTAAAAAAATTTGTAATTAATAAAAACATTTAACATAATATATAAATAAAAACTGCAAAGCTTTGCTGCACCGAAAGTTATCTTCATCCTTCTAATTACCCAAAAATAATAAATGAGCAGTACTATATTATTTTTGACAAAATTTTGCCTAAAATAATATAGTATTAGTCTTAGTAATTTGTCTTAAATAACTGGCAAAATAAACATTATTATATATTTTGCCAGTTTTGAAATTTAGTTTTTTTGCCATTTAAAAATTACTATTTTTAATGGTAAAAAAGTATATTTGAAAAATTTCATGCCACAAATGAAAAATGTTAATACTTTGCATAATTTTTTAAAAATTGAGAGGTATTTGAGATATACTTTTTGCCTTCCAAAAATAAAAACTAAAGATTAACTTATCTTCAAATGTCGACAAGAGTTAACGATTGAAAAATATTTGTTATTATGAAATTTAATTCAATTTGGATTAAGATTTCTATATTCCATTATTAGTCGACATAGTAAATATTGAAGAAAAATCTAAATATTCTATGATAAAAAAGAAACTAAAAGTCAAGAAAGTTAAAATAAAATTATAACATCCATTATCAGTTAGTTTATTACTGTGAACATAAGCCATTATTTGCTTATAAATCGAAAGGAATCTTTAATTATGAACTTATCAGTTGGATTTTTATTTTAAGATTTGATTACAGAATTCTGAATTAACAAATTTACTTCAGAATAATTTACTGGCATGTTTAGAATTATTAATGTTTTCACTGATTAAATTTTAATTTAAGATTTAAAATTAATTACATCTTAATTTAATAAATGTTTTTTTTATGTCTTTAAAGTATGTTATTAATAAAAACATATAGTTCTACATTTTTTTGGCTTGGTAAAATAAGTAAACTAGACATTAAACATGTATTACATTGTATTTAGATGTATATAATAAACATTACATTTCGATTATGAATATTTAAACATTAAATAAATGAAATTTACCAATATCAACATTATAATAAAACCCAGCGAAAAAATAAAATGCATTAATGCATTTCTTTTTAAAAGATATTTTAAAAAATTTTTGAACTGAAAGCAATTTGACACACTTTTTAAGTACATAATGAGGGAAAAAAGAAAAATGAAAACTAATTTAAATAATAATATGGTAAAAGAAAAATAAATTTTCTCCAGTAACGATTAGGTAATATTCTTTTGATGTATTAAAATAGTTGAAGAAAATATAAAGAAAGAATAAATGTTCATAATTTTGAAACAAAATTATAATAATGCAATTTTATACATTCAATATATTCAGTTTTATTTAGTAATATTTATGTCAATAAATAAAAGCTAAATTTTAGAAAATTTAATATCTGTCAAATTTTCAAAAGACCAGCAATGAAATGCTGCAAATAAAAATATTTTTTTTTTATTAATCAGTCATAACTGAAGATTATTATTCAATAAAAATCAGTAAATTATATAACTTTTTTACTTTAAAGTAAATAAAAGTAACTAAATCAAAAAAAAGAATAGCAAGTAATTTTTTTAAAATATTATTTAAGAAAATAGTGCATTTACAAAATTGTTTCGGAAATTTTAAGAAAACATTTAGGTCTTGCATATTTTAAGAATGATCTTCAATAATTAGCAACTGCAATATCACAATATAAAAGCTTTGTTATCCTTTAAAATCAGCTTAACTCAAGCAATTATACTTTTTTAAAAAATGAATTTCATTTTTTTATTTCAATTTCCTTGTGAATAGTTGAAACTATCATAGGATATGTTAGCCGATAAATAACCAACTTAGTAAAAAATTAACAAATTGAAAAATTCTTGATTATTGTGATTTTTTAGCTTTACAGAATTATTTTCTTTAGGATTTCAAACCATTCTAAATATCATTTGATATAAATAATTTAGGATTCTTCACAGTATTAAGAAGGATAATTAAAAAATTTTCAGTAAGCTGTTTTTAATTTGCATTTTCACATGCATCAATCCAATCATTATATACATCAACAGGTTCAGATAAAAAGTTTATTACTGTCTGGTAATCTTCTGAACACACTCTACAGGAAATTCTTGCTGTGTTCCTACTTTTATCCCTGTAATAAAAAAAATTCATATATAAATTAAATTTTTGTATTAGCGATGTTATTTCACCTTACGACATAGACATGACTTTTAAATGAAACTGAGAACATGCTTTTAAATCTTCATTATGAACAAAAATAAAAGTATGTTTATCAAAAAATGCTTAAAATCCATATAGCATTAATGTCAAAACATTTAATTAATAGCAGAAATTTATTTTATGATATACTATGAACTACATCTTATATATTTTACACATTGAATTTTTAATAGTAACATTCATTTATAATACATATATAAATATTAAGTTATTTACCATTAACATTTTTTAAAATATACATCACATATTTGAATCTAAAAAGCCCTCATACTTCAATTTCATTCCTAATCTTAAGGTTCATATTATTGAATTATGATAAAAATACATGAATAATGATTTTTATGTTTTATAATTTCATGTAATAAAAAAAAGCATTAAATGTTAATCGGCACATTTAACAACTAGATGATAATTAGCACCAGCGAAAATTTTGTGGTAAGCCAAATAAATTTTTTCGTTAAAAAGAGTTAAATTTCATAATGATTTGTTTACATGTATATAAGCGCAAATACTTACATTTTCACCTCACATGATTTTTCATGATTACAAAATGGACAATTAAACTGAACGTCTAACGGTTCAATATTCTTCCTTTTTGGTGGAGGTTTTCTTTTGCTTTTTCTTCTTCCCATTATTAATAAAAGTAATATTTAACGTTGATATACCTCAACAGTCACACCATACATAAACATTCATGAAGGGGCCCCAAGTAAATTCAAGAGCAATGTAGATGGCGCTGGAACAGTGAAAACATTAATCAGTGTATTGTTGTCTGTTACTATGCCAGTTCAGTGCGAAAACACAGACGGTGATTAAGGTGGATGGTAGCAGTTTTGGAAATGGCGTCGACGGAACTAAGTGCTGATGAAAGAGCTGAAATTAAGGAGCACTTTATAAATGTAACTAAAATTTAATTTTAAATAATTAAGTTATTATATTTTTGAATCTTCTGAAATATTATTTTTATTGTATTTCGTACACTTATATTTCATATGAGTCAGAAGCAGAATTTTACGATTGGGGAGCCTATGAGTATTCAATGCTTTCTCCTAAAGGTTAAACACACCCATTTTAGTCACATTTTGATTACTCATATAAATCAATATTGACGAGTCCAAATCTTATATTCGTAGTTACAAATTAAAGTATTTCTTAAATTTAAATATTCTTTTACAAATGGAATTTTTACTCCCAAATAAATCATGAGAATTATTTAATTAAGCTAAATATAAAATTTTGCTCTTTGATATCAATAATGATTGTTTTTAATGTTACTTTAATGAAACTGCATTCATGATGATTGTCTTACTAAGCAAAAATTTAAATAATTTGAAGTATTATTCAAGTTATTCCCTTCAAATAAATCAAGAAAATTAGATTTTCAACATTATGGTCATATATTTTAAAGAACAATGATTTAAAACTCAATTTCCCAAAGTATTTTATATTATTTATAATCATTGTTCATGTTTCATTCAAATGAATATAAACAAATTTTTGAATAAAATTTGATAAATTTTTAATTATAGAAATAAACATTTGTCTTAAAATGATTTACTCATTACACCTATTACATAAATTATTATTGAAAACCATTCTTGTTCCATTTTCCAAAGATTTTTCTCTATTAAATGTTATTACTTAATTTTCAATTGTTTCAGATTGACAAAAATGGTGACAGTTTAATTAGTTTATCAGAGTTAAAGGAAGCATTGGATCAATGTGGTTTCAAATTACCAGGTTGGCAAGTGAGAAAAATAATTGAAGAACATTATGACAGAAAGAATACAAAACATGAAGGACAGTTATCACTGGATGAATTTGAGAAAGTAAGTATCCAGTATAACTTCATTTTATTTGACTTTTTTAAGACAATTAACAAGAACACTATCTATACTTACCATTATTTATTAATCAAACAAATATTTTTAATACCTGAATTTTTAACTTCATTGTATTACTTTTTACATCATTTAACACACTTTTTAAACCTTTTTATATTTCTTGCATTAGTTTATAATTTTATTTTTCCCTAGAATTAATTAAATATCTCAATATTCTTCACAATTTCTATTTGTGAACATTTCATATTCTATTGAAATCTGAAAAAAGAATAAATGTTTTTAAGATTTATTAAAACACTTATAAATTAAAAAGAGAATAAGATTAGATTAAAACTTATTCTTCTATTGCATAAAAGCTGAAATCAAAAGTTAAGGTACTTGTGAAATCCGAACAGAAATTTTTTAAATATGCTAATTAATTTAACAATAAAATTATTTTAATTGTTGAATTAAATTAATATAAAAATAATCAAATAATTATTGCTTTAGCAATATTATTTTGCATAACATTCATCTTATAAATATTAAAAAAATTTCTCTCAAATCTGCGTGATATTTATTGCATTCTGCTTGTATATTGGACTGATTACATACAAATTTTATTAATAATTTCTGTATGCATAAAACAGTATTTCTGTTTATCTATTTCTCAATTATTAAACCAACCTAAGGCTCAAAATTTTGTTTGAATTTTTATGTAATTTAGTACTAGTAAATATTAGCATTTTTTCTTTAACTCTAGTGAAGTTAATAAAATAAAGTTTTTGTTCTATTAGTTGAAAAAGGTAATTGAATAAAAAATAAAAACTTTATTTTTGTCATATTTTATCCATATTCACAAAGACAATTTATATTGTCTTGTATGTTATATGTATTGTTTTACAATACATTATATGAATGTCTTAAACTGAATTGTTATTGTTTCTATACAGATTCCGCAAATAAATTATTTTTCATTTTTAGTTTTGTAAGCTAAAAAGTTAAAATTTCCATAGTCTAATTTTTTTTGCCAATGACTTCTTTTTGTCTAAAATTCTATCCAAATATTTTATTCAGATTAATAATAATCTTTTAATCTGTTTTAAAAATAAAAACTACATAATATTTTTACTCAAATACCTTTAAAAGATATTATTATTAGATCTTGGAAATATTATCAGGTAATATAACAACATTTAGATATTTTTAATTAAAATTGTAAGGACTTCCATTTGTTCTTCCAAGAGGAAAATAATTTCTTTTTTTTTTTTTACAAAATTCACATGTTCTTAATATGGAGAAGTGTCGAACCTTTAAATCAAATCGTTTTGAGTAAAATTTTAATTAATATCAAATAAAAAAACAAGAAATAAAAAACTGATAACTTATTCCTAATAAGACAAAAGACTTGCGCAAAAATACGACTTGAGTTTTGATTATAATTATTTACAATTCCTTAGAAAACAAAGAATAGAAGGAACGATTGCAGTGTTTTTGATTTGTCATTTATTTTAGCATGATAGTGGTTTTTGCAAACCACTTTTTAGAATTTAGTGGTTTTAAGTTTTTATTAGAATTTAAAGAAGTAACTTTCGGAAATTTTGCAAGCGAAAAATTCAAATGAATCTTACGTAAAAAAATAATTGCAATTGCCAAAATAAAAAGATTTTTTTTATGTAGAGTTTGAATAATTCATTCATTCAATTCAATAAAACTAAAGCGGTTTTATATTTTTGTCTTGTATAATTTTGATTATCATCTAGTCATTCAGAAATAAATCACGCAAAAATACATTAGTTGCTATTATTGTGTGATCTAATTCTTAAAAGAATGGTGAAATTAAAACAAAAATAGTTTATATCAATTCATACACGCCAAAGTTGGTAATTTTTAATTTTATTAAAATTATATTAGTTTAGAATATGGTTATTTTGGGGGATTTTCAAGAATTTTACCATGTCACAATATAATTTAAATTTTTTTACATTTTCATATCAAAAATATCTTAATGTTTAATCAGTTAATGTCAGTTAATCGAAAGGATTTTAATTAAAAATAAAAATAAAAATGATAATGACGATACTATAAATTAAAAAGCTTCAAACGCAAGAAACAAAGCCAAGGTCTAATCACCTATAAATCGAAAAAAAAATAATGTATTTTAATTAAAAGAAAAAAATATTTAATTTAGTATCTATTAATCGCCGGTTTTTAGGACTTGTGGTAACTTGAATTGTTAGCTATGAATCATGCAGCTACAAATAAAAAAAATTATGAAAATTGTCATTTTGCATAACCTGAAGTTTCGATAAATAAATATAACTCGAAATATTAACAGTTTCTGAGATGCGTACTCGCAGTTCTCAAAAAAATTGAGAATTATATATATATATATATATATTTTTCTCTCATTAACATGTAATATTTAGAACTGAAAGACAAAAAAAAAAATAGCTTTTAACTTGAGATTTTAATAATTTGTCCCTTGCTGTGCATTTAAAACCTCCTGCAATGTTTTAAACACCGTTCCATGCCAACGCCATGCTTTTGTCATTTTAATGAATATTATTTAGATCCTATTGTTTAATACTGATGATGTAGAACTCTATTATGACTAGTTAAATATTATGTTTATTAGTCAAAGAAAAATAAAATATTAATAAAAAGATATGTACTTAAAAATTAAGAAACATAGGTTCCAACCAAATTTTTGAATACTTTTATCTCTATCAGTTTTTGCTATATTTATTTCTTGATAAATAATTTTTCAATCTACCGTAATAAATCAGTACTGATGTTGTTTATTGGATTTCCTGCAGCTGCATGTTTCTGTTCATTTGAGCATTTATATTTTAATAATTGTAAATTAAGTTTTAAAATTATAATATATTAATGAAAATTTAATAGTAATATGCCTTAATAGACTTGCTATTTTATTTTAAATAAAAATACTCGGGGACTTAATATTGTTATCAGTTTTTATCTTTCATATAATTATTTGCTTTATTTGTTAATCATCGATACATGAATATTTACTTTTAAAGTGATGATCACGATCTTATATGACACTAGTAATCGTCTGTCAGGCGGAAATAAAAACTTTTTAACAAATATGGAAAAGCGTAAAATTTTCTCTCCTTACATTATTTGAGCAGCTTAACAATTAAAAATTAGAAATTCAGATTTTGTCTCCAAATATTGTTTTAAATTTGCATATTTGGGGATAATGACACATTCCTTACAATTTTTAGAAGTAAAATACTCGATGCTAATCGATATATATTTGTGGAAATTACTTATTTCACTGTGTATAAATTCTACTTTGTCAATTTGGTGAGTAAAATAAAAATGTTATTTAGCTATATTTTAATGAACCTTATTTTTTTTAGTTTTGAAGTTAAATTTTTTATTTATATTTATAACAAGAAAGTTTTATCAACTGAGCGCACAAAAAATTGTCTTTCCAGTAATTTAAAATCTTTTTTGAATTTTGTACTGATTATGCATTTCGTAAATTGAATGCTTTGAATGTAGTGCTTTTTATTCATAAAAGTCTTCAACGCTGCGATACTTAGGTAAAAGAACTATAGAAATTTAAATATTTATTTTCGTGCTTGTTTTTGAATACAATTAATTCTCTTTTTTAAATTATATTTAATACTGTTCATTTTATAAATTTCTTATAAAAATTAGTCTTTAACCTCTTTCAGCAATTAAAATTTGATTTGGTTTATTTTAACAATTTTTTATTTCTTAAAGATCCTTATGCAAACCTGTTAATATATTAGAAGTTTGCTTGAGTGTGAAAAATATTTATATTATTCAATAAATTGTATCAATGTCAGTTTCAGCAGTTGATATCATACGATGAAATTACTGTTAAATTATGATCTTAAGAAAAATTTGCGGAAAAAATGTAAGTGTGAAAGGAAATATAATCGGAGTTAATTAAATCCATCGTTGAATGAGCATTATTCATAGGTTGTGCCATAATTTATTTTCAGACACTCCCTAGGAGATTTATTGTTTAATAGAATTAGAGAAATAAGTTTAAGTGATGCGCAATATGTATATCTATTTTTAATTTTTCTTAGACCTACCACATTTTATAAATTAAAAGTTAAAATAATTAGAATATTTATATTTGAAAATTAATATACTTTTATTTAAATCATCTTCAAACTGGTGTTCATCTGCACGACTAAAAAGAAGTTTTAAAAATCAATTTTGTAGAAGCATTTCAAACCGCAGTCTTAACATAATTACGTAAGCTCCACTTATAAGGATAACTATTATGTCATTCTCTACTATTAATGCAAAATTATTGAACTAAAAATTAAAATTCAGCCTTAAAAAAATTAAATTCGTTTTGCGTCTGTTCAGTTTAAAATATAATTCTATATATTAAAAAATAGATACTTTATAATTCTTCTCACATTATTGTTTTTTCCTGAAATAACCATTCAGTTTTCAACGAATATAACCTAACCATATCATTTGAAAGATTATGACTTTAAGGAAATTTTTCAAAAATTCATCGTGCAGCTATTTAATTGGTTTAATATAATTAATAAACAACAATTTATAATAATATCTAATCATTGAAACTATTTTTTACTCAATATTTTATATTTAAATTGAAATAAAAATATTTTATTTCTTATTAATATTATGATTCACAGTATAAGTAATTTGTAAAATTCCATATTTCTCTGCTCCTAAATATGATTCATCCAACAAACTTTCTTTGACATATGCGTCATAATTAGCGTATAAAATATTTATAAAAGATGAAGAATTAAGGTATTAAAGAGTTTTACTTTATTTTCTACAATTTCGAATACATTATAATTGAAAATTCTTATTTAAACAATATACAAGTGAGAATATCCAAGAATAAATGATGTCTGTTTTTATTTGTATATAATCTAAAGCAGGTCTTCAGAATTGTTTGGCTAAAAACCAATTCACACAAACTCGAAAATTCCAGATATGAACTTTAATGCATATGAAGAGTAATATAATTTAATCGGAATTATCTTGTTTTCTTGAATTCCATGAGTGACTTGACAAAATCAGATTTAATGATATCATCAAAAATCCTGCCGGAGAATTCCGAGGCTATCTATGAATCATAGTTCAATTTATTTTTAAGATAATTTACTTTTAAAAGTTTTTTTGCAAGTATAACATTTTTGACAATACCTAATGGTATGAAGACGGTTTGTAACGTGTATGCAGTAGGTTTCTATCTGCTTTACAGTCTTCTCTTGAGACATTAGAACTGTTTGTAACTCATTATAATATATTTAAAATGCGCATATATTAAAATATACATTTAACCATTATAAAAATATATTTTTCTTTAATAAAATGTTTAAAAGAATTTCAAGAATAATTTTGTTGATATTTATTTGAATATATTTTCAAAACCTGACATTTATAAAACTTTTATATAATTTTTGATTTTGATCTACTATTCGTGATAATCTAATTATAATCTTTATGCTGATCATATCAGTGATATATATATAGCGTCACAAAGTGTAATTATTCGTGAAAGTTAGGAGTGAAAACGGTTTTTGACCTTTTTTTATTCATGTTGAGAAATACCATTGTCTATTCCATTCAATGCTTTAGAAAAAACTAATTCTAAACTGACAATTAATTATTTAAATTAATTGTTTATCCGCAATAATTAAATCATCGTCTAAATTAGGGACAAGTTTTTTATTATTTTTATAATATTTTAATTTTCAACCTCTATAATTAAAAAAAATTCTAATAAATAATATACTTTAGGAAGCTTTATTTTAGCACCTTTACTCGTTCTTATTTATTAGTTTAAAGATTATAAAAGAATTATACATATTAGGACTTCGTCATGATGAACAATATGAATTTTTTTTAGAAATAAGCTCTTTTTTATCATAAATACTATATTTGTTTGAAATCATCATAAATTAAAAAAAAATTTCATAAAAGACACTTACTATTCTATTCAAACATTAAAAATTCTTCTCTTTAGAGAAATACTAATAAATCTAGAAAAAATGATTGTCATAAATTTTATATATATAATTCTTGTTTTTACTATTAATATTTTTATCTCAACTTTTTCATTTTCTATTTGAAATATTATTTGAAAATTTAAGTCGACAAAATGAAAATTAATTTTCCTTCTCTAAAATTTGTTATATGCAAACATGAATGTCTTGAAATTCCTTTATTAGAAGTAAAACAAAAATTGAATTTTTCACATTTCTGATAATGAAATCAATAATTCATTTAATTTTTCTCAAAGCTGGAATTAAACTGCTATAAAATATTCAGGAAAAATTTTTTTCATGTAATTTCAGTTGAAAAAATATTTTTATAAATTAAAAATATGTATAATACTATACATCTATTTATTCAAGTAAAACTGTTATCATAATCCTAAATTTCATAAAAAATTTTGATTATTTATTTCTTTAAACATTCTTTGTTGAACTGTAGAACAAATCAATTCAAAATTGCTCGTATTAACATAATCTCTTTTAATTGTAGAATATCTTACATTTTAATTTAATATGATTTTTTCATTAATATGAATCTAGTGCAATATTGGCCATTAAAAAAATTTATTTTGCTAAAATTGCAATTTTTTAAAATTTATTTTAATATTCTGGAAATGACATTTAAAAGTTATTAAATAACATTTAGTTAAAAGAAAATTTGAATATAAATTAATTTCAATCACAGATAAATTTTGTCAATAATTCATTTGTGACATGTCGGAAATTTAATTTTCTTTCCATAATTTTAGGAAACTTTATTTATTGTGTTATTAATTCAATTTTTCATATATATATGCAAACTACTGAAGGTTATTGATATTAAAATAGTAACATATATTCTTTATCAATCGATAGATAATCTCTAGAATATCTAATACCCCCTAAATATTCTAGTCTTGTACGAAATATAGAAAGGCAAGAATGAAACAATACTAGTTTCACATGGTCTGACTTATTAAAATTTTAAATAGTCTTTTTAAATGTTTTATTTTAACTTGTTTGTAATTGTTTTAAAATTCTACTATACTTGAGAAGATTCACATAATTAAACTTTTGTGAAAAATGAACATATTTTGAAAAATACGTTAATAATATAGTTGATATTAGAAATTTACGGTTATCCTATTATGATCATCAATTTTTCTTTTTATGAATGAAAATTCCTTTTACCAACTTTTTATAAACTTATTTTTAACTAAATTTTCAAGTGAATTATTAGTCTTTAAAAATTTTCTTAATTGAAATTTTCATTTTCAAAATTTATTACTTTTTTGAACCATAAAGCTAATCATTTACTTCAAAAATATTGAATTGCAGAATTAACTGATATCTTAGCAATATGAATAAAACTGCTTTCAGTTTTGATATTTATGATTTGTATCGTAGTAGAACATCCTCTTAATCACAAAAATTTTTTTAACCAAAAAATTTTTAATGGATTTAAGTGGGAATTTGAATCGCCCCAAAACGATTAAATAATGTTTATGTACTTTTTGTGAACGAAACTAAGATATGCTTTTATAATTTCTTAACATTTAACCTTAATTTAAACAATTTCTTTATTTAAAAAATCATTGCACTATCAATTTAAATTTATTCATTATTTGAAATATTAACGCCTTAAATAAAATTAAAATATACTACTAATTATCCAATATCAGTGGATAAAATAAAGTGAATATAATTTTTAGAGGAATAATTTAAATGGTAAATTTTATTAATTGTTATGTGGCTTATTGCTGAAAGTAAAACCATATAATTAATAAAATTTAAAATTTCCGGAATGAAAACTTTTTTTCCAACGTGCCAATGAATTATAAAGTTATATTTGCTTCTAATGCAGTATAAGAAAAAAAGCTCAGAAAATGTTGCTACCTTGAAAGAAATAGTGTAATGAATGCGTGGCGAAAGTTAACTGAGTTCTAATGAAATAAAGTAATTTAATGCATTCATTTTTAAAAATCGCAGTCTCGTAGCAGTGGTTCTCTGACAGATTCTGCAATTCAGGTGCCAGAAAATATGAAAAAGGAAAATCCTGAGAAAAATCTCAAATAATTTAAATCAATCCCCTTTCTTGTATAAATTATTATTTAATATTTAAAAGAAATTTGTCGGTTTCTTCGTTTCAAAATAGCGTCGAAGATTTTCAGCGTGCCGAAAGCTATGCTGAAATTAAAATTATATATCAGATTCATTTTATTTGAAAATTAATTCGATCAGGCACATAACTTCGTAAATGTATTTTTAATTTTTAGGAGCCCTTGTACGTTTCAAATGATTGAGAGTTCTCCATGCCGAATGAATAACGTCGTTATGACAGCATTTTAGACGTCATTTTTTCAATTTTCAAGTATTTATTTTCAATCTTTTTAAGCCGACTTTATTTCATTACCTAAATTTATAAATGAAAGAATCTTAAGAAGCCAAACTTATTTATAATAATACTTATTTAGGTTTAGCTTTAAAAATCAATGTAGTAGGATGTAAGATTCTTGCGAAGTTTTGGCGCAGTTTTTAGTGTCATTGACATGAATTTTTCGGATGATTTAATGTTTAAAATCTCGCACTCCATTTTATGGATTAAAGAGTGAAGGTAAGGCCATCTAGAATTTCAATAGTAAATGTTGAATTTTCCTTGTTTTTGCCATTTTTAGTTTCGAATGGATATTACATTTTTATACAAGGAGCGATGCATCCTTTCATCGTTCGAAGTTTCTCGGGTCCTTCCAAACCTCGCCCAGCTTCACGCACGGGGGAATCGGAATCGAGCGAGTCCGTGGCGACGAAAGTGACGCATTCGCTTGAAAGCATGTTCGAGCATTGCACATTTCGATGTTATCGGAAGCCGGCTCGGCTCTGATTTGTCTGCCCATCCCGCGTTCGCAACGTGGAGAGGCGCTGTCGCCCTTAATGCGACGATCAAAAACTCCGCTCGAAATCTCAGGGGATTCCAGGACCGTGGCGACGGGCGACATTCCTTTAACGAAGCACGTTTCTCAATCCCATTTTCTTAGGATTTATTATCGCGAGGGAACGCTCGTGTTGCATGAAATACAAGTAGCATTCTGTTTCCGAGTCTCTTCTCCCCGGGAGCGAAGTGGACTTTTCCTGAAACATTAAGCTTCACGTGTCAAGGTTTCACCGGAAAGTAATGGATGTGTAAAAGTCAAAAATTTAGAGCTAAATCGTGCCCGAAAGCATTTTCAAATCATTTGGTCATCAACCTTTATCCTGCATTTTGTAAATACATAAAATAATGGCGTCAATTAGAACCCAGTCGAAGTTAACGGTTACACCGGTATGCTTTATAATTTATGGAGATATATCACGGCCAGCCATAAATAGTTAGTGTTTTATTACAAGGTCAAATGTGATAAACAAAGATGGTTTCATTTGTTTGTTTATTGCAGCAGATTTTCAGTTAGCGCCTTTTTCTGGACGATTTTTATCTATTCTCTTTCCGTAGCTCCGGATGGGAGGTTAGGAAACGGTTTCACGGTGAAACCGCACGATGAACCGACGGGAAGAAAAATTTTTTGAAAAAAAACGAAACACGAAGTATCTTAATTTGCAACAAGTTGCGAGTGTTTCGCTTTTCAATCGTTAAACAACAATTTGAATGGGAACTTTTCAAATTTCGCTCGTTCATTCAGAAACCGTACAGAAGCCCTGAATTTTGAGTGGCATTTTTATTCTTTTTCATTAAGGTCTGTCGGTGAGATTCGGTACGAAATCCACGTATTCGGTGTTCCCGGGTGCACGCCACGTCCAACAGATCGTTTAGAACGTTTCGCGTCGGCGTGCAGCATTCGGGGCTTTGATGCAAAATTAAAATTAAAATTTTTTCGGCTTTAAGAAACGCATTTAAAGGTGGTTGATAACCACCAGATCACATTGCCATGGTAACATCAATATTGGGTGAGATGAAACGCCAGAAACGCCATTGTTATTAAGTGAATTTATGTAAGGCGTTTTTTTTTTTTTTATGCAAACCGGCATGGGGCGGGTGAAGCTGAAATTTTCAATAAAATTTGCTTTGTATGCTAGCGGTCGAATTTCAAAATTGAGAATTATATAATTTAGCTGGCGAAAGATCTCCCGTTTTCTTTCATAATTTTTTTTTCTCCGCAATACGACCATTATCTTAGCTAAGTCTGAATATGCATACGGGTGTGCAGTGCATCTCTGTGTAAATAATTTTTTTTTTACTTTTTTTTATGAAATTTAATAGTCGTTACATGTGAATTCTGTCCTTTCAAAACAGAATGAAATCCACGTCTAAGGTTTTGCTCATGTTTCAAGGCAGTCCCGCTTCACTCATAGTTTTTTCCTTTATCTAATCAACTCTTCGGCCATCTTTACATCTTAGTTGCACGTCAGTGATTCTGAAAAAAAAATTTTTTTTTTTCTCCGCTATTCGGGTTTACTTAAATGGTAAACTATAGTTTATTGAGTTAAACCTTAGTTTAAAACTGTTGGTAAATGGAAACTGTTTTTCCATTCGATTAGTCATCTTGGCTTGAAAAAAGACCTCCTGATATTTCGGAAATGGAAATGTGATGTCAATATTTGCTTATACTGATGAAGCTTTAAGATTAATGTTTCTTGTAATGCGATATGTCGCTTTAATTGCCGGTTTCAGGTCTTTGAATGCATGTTTCCCAATTTGTCTATATCCGCCGCTTAGTTTGCTTATTCAAATAATTAATTTTTTTTTCTGGGTTTAATGGATTGAGTACGTATTTGTGAAAATAATTTAAAATATTTTCAGAGAAAGATCTTTCGGGGGGGGGGGGGACGGGGACGACACTTCGAAAGATAAATTGTATTGGCAATCAGTT
>JAOWBB010001863.1:0-42711 GCA_028565995.1 Ricinus marginatus | reverse complement strand
AAATTTCAACTTTTTCTTATAATCAGAATGAACAACTTTAATAATCTAACCAACAGATTATTATAATGTGAGTAAAGTTAAGAAACAAGAGTTTAATTCTTCAAAAAATGTAATTTACTTAAAATCTTACTTATTTAAAATTGCATTTACAGCAGTCCATAATACTTTTTCACCTCCGCCACCATCATTACAATATGGATGAAATATGCCCAAATGCAAACCATCATTTGATTTTCTTCTTGAAACTATTGTCTGTAATTTCTTTATATATAAAAAAAAAAAGACTAAAGTAAAATGTTTACATATATGTGTGACAAAAAATATCATGCACAATATATTATAGTGAAGTGCAGATTTCTTAATACAGAGTCCTCAACATTTTATTATATATAAATTTATTTTATATATACCCACCTGCCTATAATAAAATATCAAAATTGGTATAAATATTAATATACTGACTAGAAGCAATGATATTAAAATCTGAAACTGTTGCTGAACTGACAACATTGTTGAATCTGTGAAAGAGCAAGTGACACCACATTACAGAACTTATCTCAGTAAGAATGGCAATCTAAAACCCGAAATGTGGCCAGAATTTAACAAATAATATTGGACGACAATGTCGGGCAAGCTGCTTTTTACAAATACTGAAAAGAAAAGGGTATCATACGAAAAGATTACATATTAATTTAAACATTTTGATTGTAGAAAAATTCATGAGTTGTTATACTTTTTCATTATCTTAAAAGGGAAAATGAAATTAGAAATCTTACAAAGTTGGCAAAGGTTAAGAACTTACGCGAAATATCTGAAAACTGAGATTAGTATTTTTAAGACTTTCAACAGCAAGTTAATCTTTGGTGTGAAATGGAACGTTAAAAATAAATCGAAAATTCAATTTTAACAAAAACTTTTGATAAGTATATTCCTGCCGGAGCATGATATTCCATATTCAAGCTTCGGGTTGTGTTTCCAAACGAATTTACATTGCTTAGTTAATAATATGAATTAAATTTTAAAGCATTATTTAATAAAGTAATTAATGAATATTACTAATTCAACTGATATTATGTTTCCGCATCTAACCAAAACCTAATAGAATTTGTTTTTGAATGAAAAATCGCAAAAATTTGTTTCAAGAACAACATGTTCTTTTAATGTAAAAAATCGCATCTTTCATGTTAATGGAGAGAAAAGTTTTCTAGCATCTCGAATTATCATTCAAAGGAAAATAACTTTTAAAGAAAAAAAATACTTGCCAAATATTGGGTCTCAGAGCTAAAATAAACCGTGTTGATCATGCAACATGGCGACCTGTGAATGTTGGATGTGTTCGTTATTTTGTCTTCTTTAAGATGATAATTTTAATATTTTATTCAAGCTCAATCAATTCAGGTAATAACTTTTCTTTCGTCATTAACAGTCTGGGTTATTTCTTTTTCATCCAACTTGCATGTCAAGCAACTAATGGTTTCTTTTTCTCGGTTTCCAATATTTGTAACAGATTATTCCCAGAATTTGAAAGAATTTTAGTTGAAGGTCAATTGGTAAACGTAGTGCAAAAAGGTGAATAATGTGAGAGATATCTTGGGTCAGTAATTCCGCGAACAATTATTTTCGGCTAAATTATTGTACAAAATATGGTAATTTTCCTAATCTTATAATGTGGTCATTTCAGATAGTGAATATGTGCAATCTTTAAATCCAGACTATGAATCAAATTCAGGAGGAATTTATACTTCAAGAATCATGTCTTTCTGTTGAAAATGAAAATAGCACTCTGACAACGGATTTAACTGATTCTACAGAATATATACCTAGAGAACAATGGCAGAGAGCACCATCATACAGCTATGGAATAAGTCATCCTCTCATTAATTTAGTTCCTACAAATGCTAGTCTGCTCATACAGGTCAGGATTTACTTATTTAAAAGGTTAATTTTTTCTTCAGTTTTTTCATGTTATAATCTTTGCAAAACCAGTCATAGGTTCTTTGTGTTGATATTGAACTTTTTTCAGGATGAACCAAACTATGGAGCAAATTCATCCTGTTTCAGGGATAATGAAAGAAGTATTGATTTTATATTGGTCTGGGATAAGTTTCAACCCAAATCACTGGAAGCTGCAAATGTTTTGAAAAGAAAGGTAAAATTAGTCTTTTAAAATATTTTAAGTGAAAATTAATTAAAATTTATTTTGAGCAATCTTAACAAATATACAGTTAGGGTTCATTTTATCATCTTTTTCATAGAAAGCTTCAAAAATTATCTTGTTATTTTTATTTTACAATAAGTAATATAATTTTTATTGAATAGGTTTGTGTTATAAAAAAATTCTTAATATTCCAGTGACTTATCAAATTTTAGTGGCCCTTACTGATCCTAATTTTTTTATAGGTATTTGAAGAAAATTTAATAAATGAAGGGCTAGAACTAGAAAGGGAAAATGCAATTGATGGGCTTTATTTTATTAAAATTCATGCACCAAGTGAAGTACTTAGAAGATATAGTGAAATTTTAAAATTAAGAATGCCAATGAGAGAGGTTGGTGAACAATTTATCTTGAAATTTAATATATTCATATTTTGTTCCTGTCATTTGGCAGACTATTCTTTTTAGATCTCTATTTTAAATGCTAAAATTTAAATTTTAAAAAAAAATAATGCATTGTTCTTTCTAACAATTTTTCAGGAACTTTGCACAGTTAACAAAGATCAAAAACTTAATCCTGTTCTTCATGCAACAATGTATCTTTCTAAAAAAGTAGGTATTTTTTTAGGAAATTATATTTTTTTTAAATTAAAAAATGTATGAATGAATTTCTAATTTTATATAAAATTAGTAGATATTAGTATATGAATTAGTAAAGTCAAATTATTATAATAAGAAATGTTTATTAGAAACTTAACTATTAAGATATAAGATAAATTTTACATTTATATATTTATTGCAATTGTTACTTGCAGATAGCTTTAAAATTTTGGTTCAATGACATATATTTTTGTTGTAATAACAATAAATTTTTTGGCAATGAGAATAAACTGAATTATAAGAAACTGGGTACAATTCACTGATTTATAATTTTCTATAATAATAGTAATATAAATTATATAATTTAATATTCATTTAACATTGAATACTTTAACATCTTTGTTGTTTTTGATTCCTTTGAATTAAGCTTAAATAAATATGTTTTTTATTTAAATAAATATGCTTTTTAATAAGTTACGATTAAAAAAAGAAAATATTTTTTATTTCAAAATAGAAAATATTTTACTTCGAAGCTTAATAAGTTTAATGTTTTTATAATTTTTTTAGACGTATTTTTATTTTACTCATTACTAGTCACACTTAATCTTTTACAATTTAATAATCTTATACATCAATACAATCTTATTACATATAATAACAAAATATTTCGAAACAATTTTGCCATCTTAAAAAAAAATTTGTATCTCAAATAAGATTTATCTTGCATTTTCGTAAATGGAAAAAATATAAATTATTTTTAAAAAATAATTCGTTTATAAACCGCTTTTCAGATTCCAGAGCTGAAATCAGTGCATCGCAAAACCAATACTTTATTCCACAAATATAATTCATGCATAAACTTAATTATGAGCAGATTTTATGTAAATGAGAAAATATTCCCTACCAAAAGTCATAGATTCACAGCGGTATACAGCCGAGACAAAGAATATTTGTAAGTATTCAGTGACAATATCAGTATTTCCAAATACTATGTCTGTACACATTTATAAATTTTAATTTATATCCCGCTTTGTTAATGATTTCTCTCTGGCCCACAAGATTTATCGACCCATGTTCATAATATCGTAATTATTTAACTGTTACTGATTAATTTAGAATTCTGAAACTTGAATAAAAGTAATTTGTATTTACTAAAAAATATTGTTTAGTATATAATTATTTGATATTTAATAATTTGTTTGTTCATATTACATTTTTAATTATTGATTTTTATTATTTGGTAGTAAATATCATTTAGAACTTACCATTAAAAGATCTATATTCACAGACATATATATTTTAAAAATAATTATTGCAAAATGATTATATATTCATATATCCCTCATTATATTGGTGGAGTAAATTAAAGACAGATATCTTAGACGTATACGACGGATGAAAATTATTTTAAAAAATTACAAATTTTAGATATTTATTTGTTATAAATCATGACAGAGAATTAACTTTCATAATTTATATGAGAAGATAAGTATTATGTTGAATCTCGAAGTAATGTTATATATCTTTTTTTATTAAATGTCAGATTCGATGTTAATTCTAACACATTTTTCACTCCGGCCATTCATTCTCGAATAGTTCAGTTCATCTTAGATCGTCAACGATTTTCCAACGATGAACGTAATGAGCATGCTTTTGGAATTGAAAGGCTGATAGGGGAAAATGTTTACAGAGCAGCATATCCGTTGCACGATGTAAGCAAAGATATTTTTGCAGCACTAAAGAGTACAGTATTGTGCATTAGGATCTCGAAACTTTTTGCTCCATTTACAGGGAGACATAAGCAGCCCCGGAAGCATGAGACATGTATTGTACCACGAATGGGCGAGTGTTCGAAAATGTTTTCGTTATCAGCCTCTAGATTACGTGAAGGAATATTTTGGAATCAAGATTGCTTTGTATTTTGCTTGGTTGGGGTTTTACACCCATATGCTTATACCGGCCAGCATCGTCGGATTGGGTTGTTTTATATATAGTTGCTGTACTATGTTTCAAAATAAACCGAGGTATCATAAACCAATTCGAAAGTTTCAGTTCGGCTTTAATTTTGTGCATTTCAATAACAAAACTAAATGTTCTTAGTAGAAGTATTATTCCTCTTTAGCTCTTTGATTATTTCATGGTCTATAATGTGTGATTACCTTTTTATGTTGAACACTGTTTTTAGCGAGGATATCTGCAAAAACCAGTTGGAAATTAAAATGTGCCCTCTATGCGATTTTTTTTGTGATTATTGGGATCTCTCCGAAACATGTCTGCATGCCAGAGTAACCTATCTAATCGATAACCCAACCACTGTATTCTTCGCTATTTTCATGTCCTTTTGGGGTGAGTCATTTCTGCATTCCTGATTATGAATCTCTAAGATTTTCAAGTTTTTCATTATTAATGTTAAATTAATTGTTTCTAAGAAGCGTCAGAATTATATTTTCAACAACTGACAAACAGAAATTTTTTAATTAGCTGCCATGTTCCTGGAGCTTTGGAAACGTTACTCTGCGGAAATAACTCATAGATGGGATTTAACGGGGTTCGACATTCAGGAAGAGCATCCCAGACCTCAATACCTCGCTAGACTTGCTCATGTAAAAAGGAAACACGTCAACATAGTCACGAATACAATGGAACCCCATGTACCTTTCTGGAAAGTCAGATTTCCAGCGACGATGCTTAGTTTCTCCATAGTCATGCTGCTGGTTTGCAAATTAGTGATTTAATTTTTTTGTAACACACGGAAATTTTGAGATTTTCAGTTGTGTGAAATTTTATCTTCAAACAGGTTGCCATGGCCGTGGCCGCATTATTAGGAGTCGTTCTTTACAGGATGTCTCTTCTGGCTGCTCTCAGTGTTTACGGTGATTCGGTTATTACAAGTTATGCAATATTATTTACCACAGCAACAGCTGCCACAATCAATTTATGTTGTATTGTCGTGTTTAACTGGGTGAGAGGATAGGGCTCACGTTTTCTGTTTTTTTCCATCCGCGTAGTAATATTTTTGGGGTACAGTAACATTTTTTTTCTTCGCAGATCTATTCCTGGTTAGCCGAATACCTTACTGAACTGGAACTTCTACGAACGCAAACGGAATTTGACGATTCGTTAACCTTAAAAATATATCTACTTCAGTTCGTGAACTACTACGCGTCGATATTTTACATAGCTTTTTTCAAGGGGAAGTTCATCGGCTATCCAGGAAACTACAATAGATTGTTCGGTTACCGCCAGGAGGAGGTAGGCACTGTCCGGTCACGGAATTGAAGTTATTGGACAGTTCAAAAAACTTAGATCAATAATTCGTTTTGCAGTGCGGACCCGGGGGCTGTCTTATGGAACTTTGCATTCAACTAGCCATCATCATGGTTGGAAAGCAAGCGGTGAATACCCTTTTAGAAATGTTATTTCCATTATTTTACAAGTGGATAAATTTGTGGTGGCTGAGAAGCGAGCTCCGGGGCAAAGATTCGATTAAAAGCAGTCTGCAATGGGTGAAAGATTTTAAACTAATCGAATGGGGTCCCAGGGGTCTTTTTCCGGAATATTTGGAAATGGGTCAGTTTCAAGTCCGCTTTTTCTTACCAATTGAATTTAGTTCATTAACAACAGGACCAAGAATACATAACATTCAAACCGCGTATATGTTATAAATAGTTAATATATAACAATTAATAATTTTGTAAACATTGTAATATAAAATTAAGAGAGTTTTTTTCTTTTACTTCAGTACTGCAATATGGATTTGTAACAATATTCGTCGCTGCCTTTCCTCTCGCTCCCTTTTTCGCACTAATTAACAACATTTTCGAAATGAGACTGGACGCAAAGAAGCTCCTCACATATTATCGCAGACCAGTGACTCAGAGAGTCAGGGATATCGGAGTATGGTTTAAAATATTGAATTCCATCGGGAAATTAGCTGTCATAACGAATGTGAGTACTCCTCTTAATTGGGGCTCTTCTCACTTTTAATATTATTAACATCATTAACAATATAAAATCGCATTTTAGGGTTTTATCATTGCTTTTACGTCAGAGTTTATCCCCAGACTAGTATACGTATTTCATGTGAATCCAAATGGAACACTAGACGGGTATTTGAACAATTCATTGTCCTATTTCAACGTCAATGAATTTTCATCTAGTTCCGCTCCGCAAAACACCGTTCATAACATATCATATTGCAGGTATTTAATTTTTAATTATTTTTAATTTATATTACAAAAATACAAATTGCAAAATTTTACGTAATTAATACATGTTTTTGCAGATATCCCGATTATAGGGAACCTCCATGGAATGAAAATGCTTACGGTACCACCTCTGTTTACTGGCATATACTTGCAGCCAGGCTGGCATTCATAGTAGTTTTTGAGGTATCTTATATAATTAACCTTACAATGAGTTTGACTCAGTTACAACTCATACTGTGTTTTACTGAACGTTGTTATTAACAAAAGCAATAAAAACCTGCAATGTGCGAAAATTTTCAGAACGTTGTTGCTTTGGTGGTTTTAATGGTACAGTGGTGCGTCCCGGATATACCCGGTTATTTGAAGGATCAAATACGAAGAGAGGCGTACATAACAAATGAAATAATTATCAAGCAGGAAACTGAAAGAGCCAGAAGAGGAGGTCACACTCCTACACCAGCCAGAGATTTAGTTGTGGCTGGAGGAGACAGCAACAGCTTAGATCCCAAATTTGATGTCTCTCCCGTGAGGTAATATTTTTTTGAAAAATTAGTAGCTCGTTTTTCTTTTAGGAATAAAACGAAACATACATTTATTTCACCAGCCTGAACCAAACAGCAGCTATATAAATTTTTCTTTCACTTTCAGGGAACCCGAGCTGGCCCCAGCGGCTGCGAATCATAATTCTGCATATCAGGAAGTGGCAAGCGTTTAAGCGATATTATTTTTTGATATTATTTTCAATATCTACCTCGCCCGAATCTATCTAGTCTTATGTTATTGATTATTGAGATTAAGTTTTAATTATTTAGAAAGAGGAGAAAAAAAGCGAAAGAAAGAAAAAATTTAGATGCCAAAGTCCTTTTTCTTGCACACGCTGCTAAGAATCTCGAAATTTTTCATGACTGAGACAAAAACTTTTTTTTGCGGGTAATATTGATATTATGAAGTTTATTTCTCAATTTTTACGTACGAAAAAGTAATGAGTCGGTACAAAAAAAAGAAAAAAATGTCTTCCTCAATTTAACAAAAATAGTTTTTTCGAATTTTCGGTCGCATAACTATCCGAATGAAAAAATGCAATAATTTTAATTCGATCTTCGGTCGCGAAATTTCGGAAGCCAATTTTAACATCTTTTAGAACAATTTCGAAGGTTAGTGCGAAACCGTTTTGCAGGTTTATAATCAAATACTTAGGCCAAATAATTAAAAATTTCACGACTCAGTTAAATTTAAAATTTTGTTTTCCAATCCAGTGCCTTTCACAAAAAAATTTAGAAAAAACGAGCCAAAGAAAAAACGAGCCAATTAATTTTTTGGCCCATTCATTGATGATACTTCTGGGACTGGGGACGGACGAGGACGTGTTTCGACGGCACGAGGAAGTGTTTCACCCGTGTTTGTCTCCCCTTAATGTTGTTCATGAACCAAAAACTAAAAAATTATTAAAGATATAAAAACGAACTGATACAACCTTTCTGAATCGAGAAACCTCGTCCGTAGTTATTATTGTTAATAATTTATTCGAAAATTCACTCAGGACATAATTAAGTCCAATAAACTTATATCCATTTTTTTGAAGATTTTTACCTTGGTTTAATAATAAGCATTTTATGCTTAATACTATATACAAACGTAACAAATATTATAGACAAAAAAGAATTTTTAAGTATGATAACTTTGTGAAATGAACTTAAAACAAAATTTTTATTTATTGATTTAAAAGACGGACGTCAGAATTTAAATATTATTCATAATAACGTTTGTATATATACGTATTTTTTTTAGAACACAATTTTAATAGCCAAAATATCTAAAATAGAGAAGAAATACGATTTTCTCGTTGTCGACTTATATGTTCATAAAATTAATTTGAATAGTGTTAAGATCAGAGTATAAAAATATCAACAAATAAATGTTCTACGTAAAATTACATTGTTACAAAATAATCTATCCATTTTAGATGTATTTTTTAATTCTTTTTGTCTATGAGAATAAAAAACGTGTAATTCACGTTCGTTTTAGCCGTGATTTATTGAATTATCTCCTCTTCAGCCATTCGACTACCAAACAGGCTTCATGCCAGAGGCGTCGCCAAAAAATCCGTTAACACTTCTCCAATTCCTCCATTATTTGATCCGTTATGTCCGTGGAGTTTTTCTTCGTCTTCACTGCAGCTCTTATGGCATCGTTGAACAACCGAACAACGTTCGTTCCGTCGCTCGCCGACACGTAATAGAAAGGAAGATTGTTTTTTTGTGGAAATGCGAAGGACTTATGAGTAACTTCAATGTTAGCTGAAAAATGTACATTTCGATTGTGAGAGACACTGAAAAGATCGAAATGCCGATCATTCGTTTCCGCTTACCGTCAATTTTGTTTACTGCGCAAAGGACTGGTATATTCGGTCGAAATTCCCTGAGTTCCTTCAACCAGTTCGTCAAATTCTTATACGTTATTTTCCTCGTGGCGTCGAATATCAAAATACAGCAGTGAGCCTGATGATAGTAAGACGGATGCATCGACCGGAACATTTCCTGGCCAGCGGTGTCCCAGATGTCGACGATGACATGTTCGTCGTCCAAATCGGTTTCGTATCTGTGCAGTTGGAGAGCGTAAGTGGAAAGTTGCTGCGCTTTGTAGCCATCGAGAAGGAATCTTTCGACTAACCTGAAAACGAATCGTATTAAAATGAACATAAAAATTGCTTCGGGAATCTTAATTCGTTACCACGCTTTTACATACTGACGAAAATTTTTTCGATATCAAATTAAATAAGCAGCTTATGATTCCGTTTGACATTTTTATGCGCCTATCTTTGCATCTTATTAAAGAGTGCGGGGTCGCTGTCTTACAAATGTCAAAACTGTCCAGCACACAGTGTTCTCACAAAAAAATTATAGTAAAATACGCTTCATCAACCGTCAATCCGTTAATTTCAAAGTTTTTGTCTGCGCGATAAAAGTTTGATACTACGTAACAATTATTTAATTAAAAATAAAGACCTATGCAGTTTGCTCTTACTTGGATTTTCCCACCGCGCTATCTCCTAAGCAAATAATTTTAACCTTACACGCTGAATTTTCCAAATGTTTTTCATCATAATCAACACTTTCCAAAGTAATTCCGGCGGCCATCTTTAAAAGTTTTGTTTCCATAACAAACAGGAGGAGTTTGATTTGTCTGTGATATACGCGACAGAGCCTGCACACTCCTACCAATTGCCTCTTTGTTTCTGATCCCGACGGCAGCGTTTAAGTGAGAACTTGTAAATATTGTTAGTAAAAACGTTTACGTTTAATTTTTAACTTTTTCCTTTTTTTCCTCCCTCTGTCTTTTCCGAAAAAAAATTATAATCCTTCCGTAGGCGCGCGACAATCCATAAAATGAGTGCATGTAAGTATGCGATTTGGGGATCATATCCTCATTCTGTACCGTACACAATTATTAAAAAATTTTGCCGACTGATTACAAAACTTTCACAGCACATTAGATGCTTAGAAATATGAAATAAGTATTCAGTATAGTTTGCCTGTTTTAAAAATTTTCTTATAAAACAGATATTTGAAATGAAATCTTTATGTGTTTCTAACCTTAATTTATGAAAAACAGTATTATGTAAACAGACATCAGTGTCATATGAAACTGCATTTTTCTCCAAAAAACACTTTTGAAGCTGAAACATTTATATATTTTTCATTTTAATTATTAACAAGAAGGAAGAAGAAGCCTAAGCCCTGTCTTTAGTAAAATAACTTTTAATTTCTTTGTGAAAAAAAACAATTCAATAGCAATGGTGAGATATCAAGTAATCTCAGCCTCTATGATTATTTGATTAATGTTTTAACTGTAGAGGATGTGTATGCATTATTAAATTGACATAAAACATTGCAAGTCATAATTTTTATATTGTTCTTTGTTTTGAGATTGATCATATGTATCCAAAATTCATCACTTTGATTATCCCCCCATTTAGATTTAATAAATAGGAAAAAAAGAATTGTAAAAATTTTGAAAATAATTGTTGCCTAAAAGCAAATTGCATATTCAAAGAGAAATGTTTTTAAAATATGATAACTGCCCTCCTAATGATGAACTGCAGATAATTGTTTGACAGATATAAAAAATTTATTAAAATTTTTTTTTAAATTAAAACATGTCTACTGGATTTTTTAAGGGGCTGGTAGGTGTTTGGTGGAACAGATTTTGATATAAAAAACTTAAGGATGATCAATGTATATTATCATCAAGTATGTGATTCCCCCACAAAGGAATGAAGACTTTGGTTTAAAAATTTTTATCGAATTTTTGATTTGTGAATTCATTCACAAAGGATTTCGTAAATTCATTTTCACAAATTCAGATTCATTCAGAATCACTGTGTTCTTCGTCCTCCTCCTTCCTAGCTTCCTTTTCTTTTTTTGCTTTTTTCGCGTCAAGTTCGTCCACCATAAGATCGTAAAACGTTAGCGTGTGCTTTATCAGATACGTGACATACAGGATAGTTATGATAATGATTAGAAACATAATAGTATAATATGCCACTTCCACCAGCAAAAAAACCAGGCTACGTTGTCCCGGCTTTGAATATTCTTTCTGGTAATAAGCGTAGCACAATGCGTCTATCATGTAAAATCCTTCGTAAGCTATCACAATGAACCACGCAACTGTTATTAGGTACATCGCCATGAAAGCCCAACAGAAAAATAAGATTAGTTTGGGATTTTTTTGCAATTGTCCCATCTGTAAAGGATGGCATTGATTCAGTTAGATGAATGTGCACATTGTGCTTTTTCCAGATTCTTTTATGTAAAAAGAAAGAAAGAAGGTTTTCATAATTGAGTGAGGATTTTCCATGCTTACCACCACTGTAAAAGCCAAACCGATGCAGATTCCAAACTCAATTAGGGACATAATGGCATGCGCAGGGAACTCAAGGAATAGCGAAATAGCGGTTGGACGTTGCGCATACAAAACAGTTATAAATATTATCAATTTTATTACTGCGAACAACGTGATTTTAAAAGCTGTACATATTAATCCGACGCCCCATCTGTTTTTCACGCCGCACAATCCAGTCGGCCTCTGCTTGAATGGGTGCACCCTGAAAAACACAAGATATGGGCGAGTTGCGGATATGAAAACTCCTGGATGGGGTTTCTAGAGTGTCACTCCTGCAATTTGAACCCCCGACGGTTTCTTTTTGTTTCATTTCGCTTTTTGTTTTTCAGTCGAAAGAGAGCCCTCCAAGAGGAAAATCAAGAGGCCTTCTCAGCCGCTGTTGGAACTTGAATTCGGCGAGAGCTCGGACGACAGCGACTTCAACATTGAAGATCATCACGAGGGAAGCGACGACGACTCTTTCAACACAGACGACGACGATGACAACTGTAATTATGATCGTATCTGTCACTATTAAAAATTGAACACTTTAATGCTGCATTAAAATTGCATTCATTGCCGTCAAAACTATAAAAAAATAAACAATAAAACTTTATTTGAGCAATATTATTAAAAAAAATTGATTTTGCTTGTGAGATAACTTTGCCGAAAGTTTTTAATATATAAATTATAAAACTAGGACTATCAAAGAAAACTATTGTGTGAACAGCAAAAGTTTTCTTTTAATTTAATACAATTAAGTAATAAGCATAATGAGAAAATTTATTAATTCTTTCAAAAAAATCAATTATATTAAGTAAACAGAGTTAATAAATGCAATAACGTTCTATTATATATATGATTTATCTCTTTAATATGTTCAGGATCGTAAATTTATAAGTTATTTAATTACTTATTTGCATAGATATATATATATACGCAAATTTGTATATAATACACATATATTTTCAATTGTCTAGCTGAAATTGACTTAAAACTATGTTTTAAAGGACAAGAACGCAAAGTATTCGTTATATCTTTTTTTTTCGCAAACTTGCATATTTAACACTCTTATATCGGATTATGGACAAATATTCACTGAAAAATATCGTTGCAAATAATTCCATTTATTATTCCTTACGTAATATTTCGAATGCATGTGTAAAGACCACACAAAGGACTTATATTGTGGCTTAGCTTTGTTAAACCAAAATTGCGCTATTTTTACAAATTTGTGAAACAATTATGCAGTGATTAGATTGCCTGAAATAAATGTTTTTTTTTAACCATAGTTTTAAAATGACAAAGATATAGCCATTTTAATATGAAATAAAAAATTCTTAGTTGGATTATTAAATATATATCGCGGAAAAATATTGAAATATATTAGGTTAATTAATAAACATAACTTCCAATTTTTTTTATATTGTTATTAACAACTTCATTCTCCATACATACAAAAAAATTGCAGAAACCTTTTAATGCATGTGCATTTGTCGTAAATTACACGAACTTTGCCTTCCTCTTTATCGAAATATTCAAACATTTTGTCTTTATATTTAAAAATAAAATCACGGTTTGTATAATAATAATAATAATAATAATAAATTGACCATTGCCAATTTTTAGAACTTATTTGGTATCACTGATTGTTTTTAAACTTTTGATAACAGAATGTCAAAAACTTGTTTTTTCATTATGCACCTAATGATGATTTATATTTTTGATGGAAATAGATAACAGTTTTTAAATTCTGAATTTCAGTTTCTGATGAAGCCTCCGAAAGCGAAGAAAATCATGATCTAGGATTGTTGGAAAACAATCCAAGCGAATCGGGTAAAACAGTTAGTCAGATAATTGAACAAGCAAATGTGCAGGTGATGTATTTATTCTCTTTTATAAGTAAAATCAAAATAAAATGTTCCAAGTATCAATCTCAATTTATTTTCACTACTGCTTCGTTATTAACTTACTGTAGAGTTAGCTATGTGGTGGATATTAGAAGTTATGTCGAAAATTTATTTGTGAAGCTGGTCACCCCAAGGCACTATGTGTCCTTTTTTAACGGTCAGCAATTTCATGCGAAAATTAGATGCACGGATTTATGAGGCAAACTTAACTGTTACTGAATGAAGCTCGTTTGAATTTCAGTTTGATCCCAAAGCCGTAGACGGCGTGTTGATCTGCTGCGCCTGTCTGGGAGACCGAAGTGACCACATTAATGAAATAGTGGAGTGTGACTCGTGTGGTGTCACCGTGCACGAGGGATGTTACGGAGTTTCGGATTCCATGAGCGTGAGCAGCACTGAATCATTAAGTCCAACCGAGCCCTGGTTTTGTGAAGCTTGCAGGGCCGGAGTCACGAATCCTTCCTGCGAGCTCTGCCCAAACAAAGGTTGGAAAAAATTTCAAAACCAACGATTAAAAAACTGCATTTCATAATTTTTATGATTGCAACTTTTTTACCAGGCGGGATTTTTAAAGCTACCGACGTAGGAAGATGGGTTCATCTGGTGTGCGCTTTGTATGTTCCTGGAGTAGCTTTCGGCGAAGTAGAGAGGTTGTCGAATGTCACCTTGTTCGAAATGCCCTACAACAAATGGGGAGCGAAGAGTTGTGTTTTATGCGAAGATGAAAGACTTTCCAGAACAGGCGTTAATATTGGCTGTGATGCCGGCATGTGTCGTACTTTCTTTCATGTTACTTGGTACGACATATAAATTGACGAACTAACAAATTTTCAAATATATAAAAATTCCTTTTTATCCAAGCAAAGGAAATAAAATTTAACATTAATAAGGTTAAAGAATAAAAAATTACATGTATGAAGTATTTTTCCTCGTTTTATGCATTAAATAACCAAATTCTACATTCAGAAAATTTTATAGCGACATCATTTACTGATTCCTTATTTTAGGTCCTCACAGCAAAAAATTTTGAATTTCCCTTATTTAGTAATAAAACGTAACTTATTTTTATTTAACGTTCGACGTCTATTTAATAACGTTAAATTAATTGGAACGGAAAAATTTTATTTTTAAATTCATTGTCCTAAACCGTATTTTCTTCTTCAGTGCTCAACGCGAGGGATTATTATCCGAAGCTCATTCCGAAGAGGTTGATCAAGCAGATCCATTTTACGCTCATTGCAAACTGCACACGGACAAATCACTTATGAAAAGGCGGCGAAGGAATTACGTAGTCATGCAGTACATCAATGAGAAAAGAGCGGAAGAACATGCCAAAGAGGCAAACACCAAATCCGCGGAGGCGATGCGAATCCAGAGAAAATTGGCGAAGAAACGGGCAAAATATTTGGCTTTAAAAAACAATGCACCTCAACCCTGGGGTACTAAGAATTTAAATTGTTTGTTGCAATAAAAAAAAAATTGCACCTAGAATATGTCACAGAGATGTAAAAATCTTACTTACAGTTCCCACTCAGAAAATGCCTCGTTTGCTGACCACAAGCGCTTCTGTTTGTCGCGAACTATGGCGAAAGGCTGAATTAATGGGTATCGACAGTGTGGCTTCGGAAACTAAAGAATCTCGAGTAGCGGTGCTGTCGGATATAAGTAAGAAGTGGCACATACCTCCTGCATTCAGGTATTTATTTGTAAAAGTAACAAGCGATTATGATCAAATTATCGCAAGATGGTTTTTCAAAGAAAGTGAACACGTTCTGCCAAACAAATAATATTGAATGTAATACTAATTTTAAAAATCCGTCATTTTTTGTTTAGCTTCGAATTCACGGGCTATTTTCTGGACAGGAATAATAGGATTCCAACCATGAAGAAAAATCTAGAGGAGCTTTTGGAAATAAATAAAAAATTGTCGCACGAACAGAATGAGCTCAAACAAAAGTAGGTTATGTAAAATTTTCAATGAAATTATATTTTTCGATAATTAGTTTTTACTTGACGGATGTTCTTTATGTAGGTATGAAGAAAGTCTGAAAACGAAGCAGGAAGTGGAAGCTGTTAATACAAATCTCAGGCAAACAATAGAAAAATATCATGTTCTCATTCAGCATGTCGTTCCGGACAAACGTCTGCCAGTTGTGGAGGATTTAATGATTCACCCAAGATCAACTCATCCTTTATGTGAATATTTTTAGTACTGATAATTTTTGCCTATTGCCGAAGACGATAAAAAACTTCATTAGAAAACGTTCCTTAATTTTCAGCCTCCACCATGTTGGTGCCAACGGCAGCAGCGTTAAAAGCCGGCGTTGGATACCCCATAGCTCGAACCAATTACAAAGGACATCAGCAAACCGAGCCTAGAATGCACACGAAGCATGAACAGGTATTCGACGAATTCATTTTTATTCCGAATTTCATTTTGTAAGATTTAGATTCAGAAATATTTTTATCTCAGGGAACAGCACTGACGAGTCACGAATGCGGAATTTGCCGTTCAAATCGGGACCAGCACTTATTAGCAAAATGCGATACTTGCCATCTTTATTATCACTTGGGATGCCTGAATCCGCCCCTAACCAGGATGCCAAAGAAAACGAAATTAATGGGATGGTTGGTTATATCGTATTTAATTTTAGTTTTCGCTTTGGTTTTTTTTTTTAAAAAATTAGTTTCATTTAAAAACATTCCCCTCCTTCATATGTCAGCAGTTATCAATCACATTGCGCAAGTTTATATCTAAATTTTACCTCAGGTTCGACTGAGTTTGAACACTGCTTTAAATAAAATATTTTAGGCAATGTTCAGAATGCGACAAAGAATCTGGCGCTTCCGAAGTGGAGCTGGAAGATGTCGAGGCACCAAGAAAATTAAGGCATACCAAAGAGGATTTTCGAAATTTTAAGGACTCGCTTTCTCCTCAAATAATGGAAGGATCGAACGACTTGACACCGCCAATTCTGAACGATAGCAATTCGAGAAGCAAGGGAGGAAAAAAAAGAAGAAGAGAAAAACATGAGAGATATTCTCCGGAACTGCTGGGAACGTCCAAAAAGCACAAAAAGAAGAAGAAAACTCCCAAATTGGATAGCTTACCAAGAATTAAAATAAAAGTGAGTCGATGGCACTTCAAAACCTTTTTTTTCTTTTTCTTTTAATTTAAGCTTCTTGAAAAATAATGCTTCAAATTTGTTTCTTGCAGTAACTTTTTGAATTTTACCTTCCTGCCTTTGTTTTTTGCCTTCATAATTTATGATTTGTCCTCAACATCCGAGTCCTTGCATGTGCTTTATAACGTTGAGATAGAAAGAACCGAAACAGGACTTTATTCGCGTAAGCGAACAACGTAAAAACTGTAACGAAAGATGCCATAAATACATCTCCATTGATTTTGGTGTAAAATTTGTAAATATTCTGTAAAAAAAACATTTTCAAATTTTCTTACTTGATTATTGACAATTTCTCATCAGCTTTTGATGTTACTTTTCAGATTAAAGCAATACCAAACCCTAAGGGTGAGGGAGTTTCCTCGGAAAACGTTCAAATGTTCGTCGCGTCATCCGATCTGGATTTGGATCCAATGGCATCGCCTGCTCATGCAATCGAATCGTTTGCCGCCCCCAAGTCAAAACCTGCAGATGTTATGACGCACTGCAATGCTTGCGGGAGGGAAGGAGACAACAGAAACCTCGTCAGGTGAATTACATTAACGAAACCGAATGTTCAATGCAAATGGCGAAATCTGACTTTAATAAAATTAAAACACGAGAGCCTTTAATTTTTGTACTATTAAGGATTTGAGAGGTGCGATTTTTAGTCAAAAAAAATGTATGCGGTGCCGCATGTAAATGTAATTAGTGCAGCCGTTGTCAATGACATCTGTACATTCTTCATATGAAACTTTTATGCATCCTCAGAGATATATGATTCGTGTGATATTTTGATTTTATCGGATCTCATAACAGGCTTGTTAAATATATAATTCCGCAACAATTTTACACGTTTCCAAAACATTTCTTTCAAAAGTCATTCTTACTTGCATTGCCTTGCTTTCACATTGTTAATATTTAAAATGTGACAGTTTTATTTCCGCCTTAACGGCCTTAACATTCGGGTTCTATTTCATTACTTCATCTTTATAAATTGCATATCTCGGTATTTGTTTGCATACATTTCTGAATACAATAGTTGCCATGTTTGTATGTTGAAAAGTTAAAAAAGTTTGGTAGGTTATTTGTTTTAAAATTTTAATCGGACAACCCTTTCAAAAATATTTATATTCTTTAGGTGTGATGAATGTCAAAAGTGCTACCACTTCTCTTGTCTTGATCCACCCGTTAAAAAGACGCCTAAAAGGAGGGGCTATTCCTGGCACTGTGCGGATTGCGATCCTACGGTAAGTTTCCAAAACTTGTATCTTTTGCTTGCTATACATATATAATATAACTCTAATTTTTTGCCTAATTGAATTCTTTTTAGGAATCGGACAATTAAGAATCAGACCCAGGGAATTTTAGCTTCGTTTTCCGGAAGAAGTTACTCCTCCAAAAAGAATTTCAGATCTCATTTACCGCAGTCGAAGAAATAATTGTTTAAAATGATTTCCTTAATGTTGATACGAAATCAATATTGCTTTACATTTATGCTCAGGATAAAACAATTAATAGTTACGCGAAAGGAAGGAAACGTATAAATTTTAAATGAAAAATAATAAGATTTGTGGCTGAATTTAAATATCCGCTTCTTATCAAGCCCCGAAGTTTCATTCTATCCCTCTATATAACCTTATGGTCAGCAATGCGATGAAGCGGTTTTATTTGATTATTCAATCGTATTCTAAAAGGTAGAGTATAAATTTTGTAAATATTTTTTGATTCCAGAATTTGATAAGTTTTATCAAAAAATTAAATATTCAACAATTTATAGTATTTACATTTTTTTCTCATCCTTATATGTGATTTTCGTCTCCGCTATGGTTTACCTTGGTCGGGAAACTTTTCGCCTAAATTGCTTACATCGCAGTTTTGTTTAATTAATCAAACAGCAACAAAAATCGGTACGTTGTCGGTTATACTAGAACAAATACACGTTCACCAATACAGTACTGCAATCTGCTTTCCGTTTGCAGTTCTGTAGAGAGACAAAAAATGCAAATTCGCACCTTAGCTTCAGACAAGTTTTAAAAAAATCCACTCATTGAAAGAATCATGTAATTAAAATTTGGGGATTCGGAATCTGCGTATCAATGTACATAAATGCTGGTAGTTATGGATTTTTAGTGAATGCTTATCGCACCCTTGCCATGTCGGTTCGCACTGAAATTTTGGGTCAACGAGGTATTTTCCGAAAGGTTTCGGAAACGTCGAAGTTTCAAGCAGGAATAAGAATGCCATTTGTGCCGAATTTCCTGCCTAAACAAACGTGACATTTAAAAGTAAACGTCCATTCGCTCCGAGACGCGGCTCCCAAAACGAGGGCGGTCGAGGCCGGCTGCGGACCCAAATGAGGAATTCGTGTCCGTTTCGCCAGGCAGCAGCACGATCAAGGAGTTCGGAGCATGCGCAGGTGATTCGGAAGCCGTGCATTTACATACGGTGGAGGCGCACGGTCAGCAGTGACACTGCACCGCGGTGGAATCACAAACTAACAAGGGAGAACGAAAATGGCGTTCGTTGACTTCGGCCAAGTTTTTGTTTCGGTGAAGTGTCATATAATGTTGATTTTTATCTTTTTAACTAGTTTTTAAGTATCTGTTTACCGTAATCGATGAGTCGCTAATAATTGAGGTAAGAACGGATTGGATCGATTTATTTAGCGAAAATTATATTTTCTTTCATTATTTATTTAATTTATATGATGGGGAAGAAAATATATATGCCAAGCTTGCAACTTGTCTTGTTGTTTTTATTTTACAGAATCAAAATTGCCTTGAATCCGGTTTTGAGTAAGGCGTGGGTTCCTCGAAAGTACTTGTCATACAGAAATTTTCATTCTAAACGGAATATTTAATTTGAATTGGTTTTATTTTCTTTTTTTACGTTATTAATATCCATTGTATTGCGGCTGTACAAGTAGAACGCTTTAATTAGGCTAATTGAAAAAAATGTTTATGATAAATGATGTATGGCTTGACATTTTTTATGATCAATTTTCGTTCAGACTGTTTATAATATATTTTGAATTGTATGCACCGAACATTTTTTTACGAGCCAAATTATCTGCCTTTTACTTTGGATCAAACAATATTGCGGTGAAGGTAAATTACGTCCTTCACAAAAGAAATCAGATTGAAAAATGTTTAATGATTACGCATTAAAATTTTTTTTTTCTTTTATTTTTGACAGTTCCAAAGAAAGAGGGTATGCCTCTTCATGTGGAAGGAGGAAGAATACAAGTGTTGGGTCCAGCACATTCTTCTAATATGATGGGGTCTATAAGAAAAGCGCGTGGACTGGCAGATATAGCACCACAGTTCATAGCAAAGGTAAAATCTTTCAAATTATGCATAAAAATTCAATGTGAAATGCAGCATCGTAGCAACACATGATGTCCATTTCATCATTTGCACCGAAAAACATTTTTTTGAATCAAAATATTTTTTTAGGTCCAAACATCAAATTTTTTTTTTGTCTTTTGTGTTGATAAATTGAATGAATGAGAAATTGTGAAAAAGTATTAACAAGTTTCAATCATCAGCTTATTTATTTAACATCAGTTGATGAGAACTTAACTGATAAATTGCAAAATTGTTTACACAACATTGAGTTAATGGTCAATAATATTTGAAGTTGTTCGAACAAAAAAAAAAAAAGGATGCAAATGATGAATGAATAAATTCCATACTTATATTAAAAAGAAGGAAAAAGTTAATAATTAACAACGGTTTGTTTCAAATGCTTTCATTTAGCAAATTGATACATTTTTCAAGAAGCTTCTGCATTCATGGTGCATCCATAACAATATTTTTGAAAGATCAAAAATTTGCATCCAGCACTTTAAATATTGTCGTTTAAGACAGATTTTGAAGTATTTCTCGGTGAGATTTTTTTGTGAATTAAATGACCGGAATTTGTGTACTTATATGATGCTGAAATTTGGAAAAATAACAACTTGTTTATTTTTACCCGTTATTGAAAACCCCGTACTGAAGAAACATTTAAATCGCAGATATGGAGTCAATTACGATTTTTGTAGATTAACGATTTTGAAAAAATGAATGAAAATCGTCGCGAGCTTCTCATTTTTTTTTTTCTGCTTTAAGTATTTTGATATATTTCAACAAAGAGATATTGTCGAATAAGTGTATTTACATTATAAAAATACAAAATGAGAATGTGCGTGTAGTTTTCAACATGGGATACGTGCCCGGTCTTAAATCGGACGATTTATTTAGTGGCGCGCCCCTTTCCGTCTAAATTGATGTCACTGGATGACGTCACTCCCCGAATAGCCACACAAATGGATTTGAGTAAAGGGAAAATCTTCACCGAATCATGTCCCGAAGATTAATGCGTTAAACCGCGTTAACTTTTTATTTGTCACCCGCTGCCGCTCGTTTTTCCCTTTTACCAAAATAAAATCCAAACGCGGGCGATGCATTTGAATCCCATTTAATAAATTTGTCGAATGTTAAATGCTTTCGGCGCACGAAAATAAAAAAAAAAAAAAAAAAAAAGCTCCCTGTGAAAGACGCCTCCTCGCTGACTTTCGGCTGCTGCTGCACAGGTTCCCATCGCGTTTAACCATCAGAGAATGCAGAAGTCACACGCAGCCGGTGGCAAATGCAGGAATTCGCGCATTGCATGTTAATTTGACTTCAAAGGAAAATAATGCACGGGACAGTGTACAAATTGGGTTTCAATTTCAAACTTTCACTTTGCATGCATTTGCTTTTCGCTGTTCAAAAAAAAAACAAAACAATGCAAAAAAGCATGCCTTGGATCGGTTTTAAAACTATTTTGGACAGAATTTCCAGTTCCAAAGCAATTGGATGTGCGCAGCTGAAATTTTTTTTTTTTCTTTCCTTTACTGTAATTATATATATGTATTTTTGACGCCACATAAAGTCAGATAAATGGTAAATGTCATCTTCGTTCTCTCCTGTGAGAAACGCCTGCTTGTTTTACACCGTGAATTTCCCTTTTGATTTGGCAAAGTTTTTCAGCAAATATATAAGCACGCGCGGAATATTCGCGCTAAGGTAAACCTTTCCTGCTTCCCGCATCAAATGCCCGCCTTTTTCGCCTCATAATTGAGCGGAGGAAGCTTATTCCGTGATACGTTGGGAAATAACAGGAATGCAATGTAACACAACGCGCTTTCGAAACCTTTTCTCGACGTATTCTCTCTTTAAATGAATTCTTGGTTAGGAACGCGTTTTAATATTGATGAACAAGTAAAATCACGGAAGGGTCACCCGGTCGAGGTCCGCGGAAGGTTTTAATGTTGATGCCTCTTCGTGTTGTCTCCTCGGGTACGGCAGTGTGACCGCGATTTGCATGCGTTTCACCCATTCCCGCACGCTGCACGTACATGCGATTCCCGGTCACTCGGATAATTTTCCTTCCCGTGAATAAAGAGACTTCAGCTATTTCCCGCAGCCTTTTTTCGTCGCATTTCCGACCGGGAAGGCCAGTTGAGGTGCAAACGAAGTTGATGCCCTCCCCGCGATTTAGGCCTTACGGTCGCGAAGACGCGAGATCCACCGCGGATCTCACGGGTGAGCTTCTGCTTTTGATCGGGCAGGTAACCGAACCTTTCCCAGGTTCAGGCGGAGCTGCGGGGTGCTCGAAACCTTTCCGTCTTTCGGCAAATGCACGTTGAATTAAGTTAATTGAAACGTTGCACCTCGCAACTCTTGCCCATGTCATTATTTAGGCGACTGCCTAAATAAGGATTGAATCAGTTCCTCACCTTCGATCGGGCAGCGTAAGCTCTCGCGACTTTTGTACAAGTTTAGTTTTTATAGCGGTTTTAAGTATGCCATTAGAGAGTAGTTGCCGGTGCCGGTAATCATTCGGAAACATCAAATTAAAAAAAAAAAAAAAAAAAAAAGACTCCAAAAAAGGTGAATTTAATTTTAACGAAACGGCTTTTACCAAAGCGGCATACGGCGGATGAGCACAAATATAAATTACTTCATATAACGAAATTTATTTAAAAAGAAAGATGGAAAAATGTTCTGCAGACTTAATCGTATACAATAAATATGTGAATCGTTCTTTTCTCATTGTCTAACTTGAAATTTAGTTTTAGCGTTTAACTTAGCGGTCGCAGCTTTCTGGCACCGTGCAATTAACGAAGACCGAAGCTGCCCCTTTTGGGCGCTTTCGAAAACCCGTGCCGGGAAAATTGATTTGTTGCCCCTGCCCCGGTCGCACCTCGCATAATCAAAAGGACGAAACAGCGTTGGCAGCGTTCGAATCACGAATTCCGGGTTAAGCGCACTGCGCGTATGGGTTAGATAATGCATAACAAATAATTATGCTTCTGCTTATAAAAGCGAAAACCGCGATGGTTATGGAATTTGATGCCCTGAACAATGCGAGCACTGCATTCGATCGCAAAATGAAGCGTCAAAAACCGTAAAGAAATAAAAAAAAAAAAAAAATCGCATTCCCGTTTTCAAAAAACCGCTTATGGAGAGCTGCAAACATTAAAAATTTTAATAAAAAAGTTTTCCGCGTTAAAAACATGCCTAGCTATGTTAACCGTTGTTAACGTCAAACACATGATCAATCAGCGGGTCACGATATAAAATAATTAATTAACCTTACTTGGTGTTAACTAAAGTTGAAGAGGAATTTACGCCGCTTTGTTTAAATTTCTGTTCGCATTGCGGGAGTACACCAATGCAAAAAATAGGATGCTGATAAATAACGTAATCATATACGGAAGCAGGTATACAAAAGTTTTTTTTTAATAGTTTAAGGTTTACAAGATGTTGGTTTAAGGCATGCAAGGTTAGCAGTTTTTAATACTTCTAATTTCGGATATTCGTAATTTTAAGATTCGGGATAACATGAAATTAACCTCAAACGCTGAAATTAATTGAAATTGATCCGTTTTCCGTTGTAAAAAATCAGCATTTAACCGAAAATGCATTATTAAACTGGGTTATGAACAGAACCGGGTATTTTTAATTTGGCAGCCGTGGCATTAGAAAAGGATATTGTTCCAGGAGGTTGGCGGAAGTGTAAATTGGTTCAATTTTATGCGTCAATCTCCTGCGGTTTTTGTGACTTTAAATGCTCAGAACGAAATTGCCATCACCGGCGAGAGAAAAGCGGTGCAGATCGAGAGGCAAACCAACCTAATAATTGACGCCGCGCAAGTTTTCCAAGTCGGTTTCGTCAAAAAAGAAATCAATGGATTGCCTCGCCGCACATGGCACAGTCGCGCTTGGTGCATTCCCGATACATTTCACGATTGTTTTAGCTTATCCGATGCTTCCTGTGCCACATACATGCGAATTAGCAAACAAATGCAGAACAACAGGTTCAATGCCTCCTTCATCCGTTGGTGCCCGGATTGGAAATATTCCTCCTACTCGTGTGACAATGTGCAACTGTCTGCGGTTCAAATTATGGCTCTCCGAACGCAAACCGTTAAATAAAAATGATTTTTTTTTTTATTTTAAGTATTAAATGCAGTTGTTTTTTCCAATCCGTCTCTCGCGCGGCCATTATAAAAAGTGATTTTCTACTTCTTCGTACTCGAAATGCGGCTTTTTGGTCGCAACTTTTCGTGAAAAAAAAAAATAAATGACGTTTCAGCATTTGATGCCAGGCTATCGAAGAAAGATCTTTCTTTAAACTTCGCTGAAGCAATCGCGTTCAAAATTTTCGATTCCGCCGTATTCTTCTGTGGAAAAAAGCCTCGGTTCTTTTAAAAATTGCGAGGTGAAAAATCCTAAACCAAAAAAAAAAAAAAATTAATTTTTTTTTTTTTTCAAATTCACACGTCAAAAAGTTATCACCTAAAAAATGTATGTGTTAGTACCATTCCGACATCAAATCTAAAAATGGTGGCATTATATAAATGGTAAAAGCCAGGTGCATTTAATTTAATGTTTATGTATGAGGAGCATAAATGGCGCGGCAAACCGGTCCGAAGGTGCCCGATCAAATTCCTCAAATGAAGAATTATTTGTCTTATTTTAATGTGCTTTCACGTCGGAAGATCATTTCGGCTCTGACAAATACAAGTTCCCAGGACGGGAAGACTCCGTTTTCCAGGCGCCTGCTTCCCTTTCCCTGGACTCGCCCTCCTTTTTCCATCCCTTATCCAGACGCTGGAAGTTGGCTTCCAGTTGATTCCGAAGCCGCCCTCGTCCGGGACCTTTCGCTGCTTTCGCGTGCTCTTGAACTTAAATTAACTAAATCTGTTAACAATAAATAGTAATTTTAAAAAAATGGAAGCGTACTTTTGCCGAAAATTCATTCCGGCATATATTTATTAACGTGTGTAAAAAGTTTGTATTGCATGCACCGGGTGTAATTGTCATTTTTTAAACTTGAAACTGAGAAATTTCCCCCGGGGTAACAACGCCGCAATTCTCCTTGTAAACAAATAATGCTTTTCATGAAACGTAATATTTCTTTCGAAAACAACTACCGTAGCAAGGGGCAAAATAATTTATAAAACCTGCCTTAGACATCAAATGCAGGATAAATAATTTTAAATATATTTAAAAAATATTTAACTTATTCTCATTTGTTTGCTTGTGTGTCACTTGTGGCACTAATTTTATAGGGAATCGATATATTTTGTTTATGTGATTCAAAATAATATCCAAGTGAGTCACGTTTCAAACTGCAAAACAGTGAAGATGTTTAGGGCACTAAAAGATTTTTTAGCTCGACCGCAGCTTTCTGTTAAATTTTTTTTTTAAGTGCAGAAAAGGATTTTTGTCCATATGAGTGTAACTTTCGGAATGAACATAAATAAGTTATGATTCATACCATGGGAAGAAAAAATAATTTCACATCGAAATCTTACGCGATGTAATTTTATCGGAATTAAAATGATAAATTTAACCATATCTTGACATAAAACAAATTTTTTCGCTTCTTTGTAGGAATATTAGAATTAATTAATTAAATCTACGAAAAGGTATGAATATCCCGCCTAGCAAAATGATTTTGATTTATTTTGAGAACCTCATAATATAGATTAACAATCACCGACTCAAATAAGATGTGGTTAAAAACGTTATGAAATGTGAGAGATTACGGTTGAAACAAATACATTTTGGTTGATAAATGAGAATTTTTTTTATTATTTTACAGTTATTTATTTGGAAATGTGGACTTTATTGTACTCGCGAGAGTCGTGATATAAATCTGCTTTCACATGTAATTCATGTTCATTAACTTTTTGCAGTTGCACCGTGTAGAATTTTACAGATTTTATTACATTCTTCTTTTCTGAGGTTCCTTAGAATTTTTTTTCTTTAAAATACCTTTTAGCATTGTTCGACCTTAGTCGAATCATGTATCAAGGCTCGTTATAATTTTCGCCTCCCTTAAACTTTATAATTTTTAACAAAAAAGCTGTAATACGTGTCCTGTGGCGTTCACTTCCATTGTGTGCAACCATAGTTTTTCACAGTCGAGTACATTTACAGCAGATGTTTCGAGGACTCTGGTGCTGGTTCGGAGCTGTTTTTGTAGGGACCTAAGAACGGTTTTTAAAAAAACATCAAACCGAGTTAGATTTTTTCCAAATGACAATGACAAAACTCTTAACTATAACCGCTCACGGTGATTTAAAAGAAGCTTTTATTCGTTTGGAGCAAAATGTAAAAACCTGCTCGTTATTTTCATATTTGAATAGATTAGGTTATCCAACTTCAACAATCTCAATCACCCTTAATCTCAGTGTTTTCTTTTAAAAGATTCCGTTTGAAAAATAACTTTTTTTGTCCCTTTTTTTTTACAATTTCATGCAAATGTATGCATGTTCACTTATTTTTCTCCTTCTCTTAGAATATCACATTTAATCGCGCGCAAATTAATTTTCGCCATTAAATTATCTGGTGCGAAGAAATTTTTCTCACTTTAATGAAATGCGAACGCTGAAATCGACATCCGAAATTGTCCGCCCAAAATCCGATTTCAGAGCTGCAATTGTCGGTTGAGCTTGTTAACATGAACGGAACGTCTTAATGTAAATGGCCATTGCAGTTAGATTAAATTAAACGGTAAATATTCAAAAATCTAAATCTGAGGATTTATAGAGATAATAATAATATTTTTTCTTTTTTAATCTGTCAAGCTAAGGATGTTCGAGAAACTTTATATTAAATATAATGTGCTTGTATTAACGAGCTGATTCATGTGAGAAAAATATTGGAAATTAGCGAAAATCGTTATTATTGACATCAATTGCTTAAAATTGATGAAAGACATTAAGTGGCGTCACATAACTTCAACACGCGCAATAAATTCACTAATATAAAATGTAAATTTTACATGAAAAGCGGAGATGATTTGATTTGTTTGGCAGGATGTTCCGCGTTTTCACACATTCATAAATATGAAGCGGATTAATAAATATGTTTGAAAAGATTTTATTTTAGAATACAAGCCAACGCTCTCTTGCTCAAGATCACAGAATCCAGCATTATAATACATTGAAACTTACAATTTAAATCCGTCCATGAAACTCGCTGCCTTGTGTTAGGCTTTTTGTACTTTTTTTGCCGTATTAATATAATAATTATATTCATTTTTTTTACGTTATGCAACTGAAACCTCACTGCATGCAAAACTGCATTTCATTATTATAAGCTTAAAAAGCTGAGTGTTTTCTCTGAGAGGCCTTCTGCGTTGTGTAACTGCGATTTTATTAGTGTGTGTGTGTGTGTATATTCTCGTTTTTAATTGTGTTATTTTCTAAAATATGTGAACTTATACTAATTTTTATCTAAACTTCATAACTAGCATTAATAATTATACTTGCAGGGTTTATGTATTTTTATTCGACGCTTAAAAACTGCACATCAGCAATTGGAATTTTTGATTGTTTCGAGAGAGGAATTGAATGTAAATGTTAGTGGTCATGAATTCTCATCCACGTTCAAATTTAACTGGCAAAATCGTATCGAACAGAAATTTTCAATTTTATGGGAAACAAATTATGTGTAATTAAAGCGGTACACAAAATGTCGAAGAGCTTAAAACCTTTGGGCGGTTAATTTAATTTTTTTTTTTTTTTTGCTCTCATTATTCTCTTTAAGAAAACGATGAAAAAAGTTACGATGAAGTACTCGTAAAGAGGGAACCTTAAAGCAACAGTATAATAACTAATTCTCTCTTCAAAAAAAACATGTTCTTTGATGTTGCTCGGAAAACTTTTAAAAGTGAAAATCATTTTCATTATTCATTTAAAAAAAAAAAAAAAATAGGATTGTTGAATGGTGTTCGTGTATTAAAATTGTTTAAAACGTATCCAATGTTCCGTATGATGTTAGCACAATGTTTATTATTGAACACCAATGAAATTTCCTTCTCTAGACCAACGTCGGGACAGTATTTATTGGATGCAGTTCGTTAGTTGGTCTTGAGTATAAGGAAAATTCGGTGTTAGTCATTGGTTCACAAAGTGGCTCACTTTTACAATTAAATCCAATGTTTTCGTTATGAAAAGTCAGGAAGGAAGAGATTATCTGGTTCTTCTGAAGCTGACATTAGTTGAACTTACTTTGCATTTCCTTAGTTTCTCGCTTTTCAATTCCATTTCTTCCACGCTTGCTAAACCAGCTATTTTTTAAACTGTAATTCAAGTGGAGGCGACAACTTCGATCGAAATTTATTTCACGTGAATCTGCAAGCATATATATATATATATATATTTTCGTTATGGTTCATTCCGGGAGGCATCTTTGCCCAAATCGATTGCTGCTGCGTCGGAAAATTTGGCATCATTTTTTCTCGCAAAATCCAAAACGAAGTTGGGCAAGTCCAAATACGGATCCCTTTTACGTTCCCATTATTATACATTTCACCTACATTGTAACAAGTCTTGTCTTTGAGTTTTTTTATTTCCTTTTTTTTTTTACTATTTATAGTTCTTTGACCCTCGATCACCTTCGTTTTCTCTCATCTAATCGTACCTGCATCAGCAAGTTTATGATGTTATAGAACCGCCTCAAGCCAAAAGTTTACCGGCATCGTATCCGTTTATGGTCAAGTTAATCTTGCCAATTTCTATTGGATCAATGTGAAAATTGAGGCCTAAAGAATTTTTCCCGCGATATTTTATTTACGATAATTCGACAGCATTCGAAAGGTTTTTAGCGCCTGCTCAGAAACCGAAAAAACTGCAGTAGAAAATGTTTATTAAACGGCAATAATGATGTAAACGTGTCTCGAAGAAAATTGGATTTATCTGATTTGTGATTTTTCACTTTGTTTTTTGGGCGTTTATACTGAATTTTGAGATCGGAATAACAGTTTGATTTAAATTGCATTATTTTTTTTTCAAAATTCCCTTTTCAGATCCTTTATCTTTAGCCTTAAAAGTTTTTGAAAAATCTTCTGATGCTGATTCCATAATGGTGCTTTTTATATCTAACGAATTACCACCTTCCATTTGCTCGATTTAACGTGGTGATAAGACCATTTAATTTTTTCCATGTCATCGTTCATATATGCATCTTTTTATTGTTCTTACAACTAATCTAAATCTCTATTCTTTATACTTCACTCTAACTCTTTAGAAAAAACTATCTCCATTCATTTGGAAACTGGTCTAATGTTAATAAATTCTCATGCACCTATAAATAAAATATAATTACGAAGTAGGTGCGGATAAAAACTTACAACCTTCGCATAAACACCGCTATTATATGAAATAATTTTATGTTGACTGACATTAACATGATTATAATTTATTTTCTATAAATTATAAAAAAATAATTTATTTATAGTTGATGGGATAATTATACCGCTGAAGGTTGCATTTGAGATAAAAGGATAAATGAACGGGAAAATTAAAAATTTTTTACATGGAACCGCGTAAATCGTCTGTATAAGATATTTTTCAGGTGATCTTATTGAGCAATCCCAGTGATGTAGGACAAGGATTTGTGTTACGTGATTTCAAATTCACGAATTAGGTCGAAAAATTTTTGCATTAAATTATTAAATAATAATGAAATTACCGGAAATCATTCCATTTATTAAATTTTGATGCAAACAAAAAATACAAGAGACTGAATTTATTGAAAATCAAAAGTAAAGATAACAAAGGTACAGGAGCTCAAAAATGATCCTTTCACTTATGACAGCCGTGCTATAAACATAGTTGCATTGCGGTTTTCACGTTGGTTTACTACAAGAGAAAACGAAAAAATTCAACCTAGCTGTTGTGCAAAACCCAGGGAAAGATCAACAGTTTTCCGCAGGCTGTGCTGAATATTTAATGCTGTTTTACAGAAATTCAGCAAATCCGACGATTCAAAAAAAAATATATATATATATATATATATATATATATACGCGAAATTTTGTACGTTCACGCGTATCAAACATTAAATTTTTTTTTTTTTTTAAAGTATCTGTATCGATGAGGAAAACACAATTTTGTATAAACATTTTTTGGACAATTAAGCGACTGCATAACCGAATAAGTAGTTATCTAAGTTTTGAGAAGAATGACAAAATATTTCATCGAATTGTCGTGAAAAGGCTTTACTCGACTTGAAATCTAATGAAACAGCGAATCAGATGTATACCCCGCTGATATTATTTCCATGTCATTCGAATTAAGTATAACAATTCATTTAATTTGAAGAGAATTATTAAATGTTTTAAATTCAAAACAAATGCCTTTTCCTTCTTAAGACTTCAGTTTTCATTCATAAAACACAATTATTTCTAGGTGTCTTGTTATTAAAAAGTCGTACATCCGCAGTTTTAAGTCAGTCTCACAATTAAATCACAAAAGTTTAAAAAAATTTCGTCTAAGTATATATATATGTATGTACGTATGGAGATCGAGGCATGAATGCGAGATTTTCATTCATATAAATCTAAAATGAAGAGCGAAGACTTTGCTAAATTGGAGAAAAAATTGGCAAAATAAAATTAACCCTCCATAATTAAAAACCGGTCCAGTGATTGTTTGTTATTCATTTCATTTGGGGACTCGATCAACTTGTAGATCCTAAATATCCGCTATACAAATAACGGTACCATAAATGTCACAACCTTTTCTTGTTTCAATTTCTAATAATATTTTTGAACAATGAAACAGCACTAAAAGAGACACTGGTTTTGGCAGAGCCTTCCTGGAGTCCTTGACACCACATAAGGAATCAATCATTTAAATTATAGTAATGGAAAATGCCGTGCGCTTTTATGTATAAAATACTGGAGAAATCAAAATTTTCGAACAGTTTCGTCGAAATCGTAAAATGCCTGAAACAAGTTTAAGACAATGTCAGTTTGGACTTCGATTTCGAAAAATAAATTTTTAATTTTCTCTATTTTCTTTTTTTAAGGCCGAATGAGAACGTTTATGCAAGAAAAAAATTGAAAATTTTGAATTTAAATTTTAATTTTTAAGATGTGAACACATTGGTAGAGAACAATCAATTATGCTTTGAAAATGTATGTATTCAGAGTATATTTGGCGAAATTTCATTAAATTTTACGGTCACAAAATATAATCTTTTAAATCACTTAATAATTTATTGTCTTCGTTCATTAGAATAAATCAACTGATAAATAAGCGTCTGAATTATATGCATGGTATTAGAAAAAGGTGGCGAGACAATTCGAAATTCAGGCAAATTATTAATAATCACAAAAAAATATGATTTTGCGTATGAATTTGCGATAAAGAAAGAAAAGCTATTTACTTTTATTTAAAAATTATTAATGCAATATCAAATTTTAAGTGACAAATATCCGGGTAAGCATTTAAAAGTCAAATTTCGACCCGGGAACATTAGCATTAAATCAAACTTGTTAAATTTAGATATATTCAGTTTACATAGGTTTTTTCTGGATGGGGGTAGGGGAGGAAAAAATGATGAATTCAATCGACACCGAGACTATTACGAGGAGCAATTTAGGAATTATTCATTTAAATATTAATAGAGATATTGCCTAGTATTAGTTTCAAAAACTATTCTTTTCCTTCGCAAAACGAATGGGATAGTTAGATAGCGTGAATATCTCTCCATCCATTTTAACTGTTGCTGTAATATTTTTGGTTTCGAAGCCTTTCTTCCTGTTATAATTGTCCACACTTTCATAAGAATACCTTTACAAAAGTTAGTTCCAATAAGACTGGTTTTTCTTAACCGCGCTGAGTTAAGACATGAAACTTTTGCAGTGCCATTTACCATTTTGCGAGTTTTTTGTAACATAAGACGATATTGTTTGCATGTTTAATAATCATTGTCATTTAATGCGTCGCCAACGTGACCAAGGATAGGTGATTGATACTAAATACTTGTGATACATACTTATATATATAATATATATATAAGGTTTGAATCGCAAAATGTGAATGTTACTTTTGTGCAACAATGCTTCTATTTATAATCAGTTCGTGCTGTGCTGCTAAATGAGAGTTTTCAAATAACTCCATCAATCCCTGTATGTTAAATTTTGAAATATGTCATGAAAGAAGTTAGGTTTCACTCGTAAAGGACCAAAAAAAAGTCGTGGATTAAAATCAACTAGTTGCACAGCAATATCTAACGAAACTTGATATATATATATATATATGTTGTGTGTTATATTGAAAATTCACGGTCGAATGATTCATGTTATTTTAAAATCGACTTTGATGTCGGATAATTTTCTGATATTAATGAATGCGCGGGACGGTGCCAAGATCTATTCATTCGATAATAGTAATCCCAAAACCATAAGGAATTCGCGTTTTTATATTATATATCGGTGTATACGTTCGTATATCTAAAGAATCCATAAATAATTTAGTCGAAAAGATGGAATTTCAGTGTCACTTTAATATTAAAAATATGTTCATTCTGCGACGGGAATTTGACATATATCATAATGAAATAGGTGCAGCACGGAGGGGAAGAATTATTAAACTGATTTAGACTATATGTTTTTTAGGATCCGAAATTAAGAATTTACACCAGCAACAACTAACTTGTTTGAAGTGACATTGAACTCAATCGTGTAAATTTTGATATTGGGCACTTTTCTTAGATCCTTCAAAATTTTCCGTTTTACCATATTTCCAGAGCAAACCGTTAATTCGGATCTTACAATCAAGTCTAAAGGTGATTAATAATCCTCATTTTTATGAATTCGGAGCTTTTTATTAGCGTTGATTCTGATTCTTATGAAAAAAAGGGAGACAAAAACGCGTTTGAAAATAACGCGAAATAATTACGAATGTTCCTTGCTTTCAACGAAATTTGGTTAGTTTAAAATGCTGCAGGGCGCAGCGAGACACTCGCACAACTGGAAATTTCCCGCCTTTCAATGCGTGCATTTAAATGCCGCTGTTGGGGCCCCTTCAAAAACCAAACCGGGGATCTTATTCATTGATTCCCACATAAAATTAAAGGAAAAGCATTCTTACGGGAGAAAAATGTACGTGTTTAGCGGAAAAATTGTAAGCATCTATTTAATAACTTTTTTTTTTTTTTTAAATCACAACAATAAATCCAAAGTAGCCTTAGAGTCGGATCAAAAATAGTTGGTCGCATTTGTTGTGACCCCGCGAAATGGAAATCCAAGTCGGCAAACGAACAAGACAGCAAAATAATACAATGTTCAAACGAGATACGTATTCATTGTGAGTGGCATTGAATGGATTTTTGTTTTTGCATTTTCCAACCTTATTTCGCTCTATTAAATGCGATTAGACAATTTCGAATGGGAGTCGAAATAAAGGAGACCGCTGTTATCGAAGTAGCGGAGCTCAGCTTTTCTCCTGGCTTCCGTTCAAAGAGCAGGGGATCCAACCGACTTCCGTTTTCGAAAGTTCCTCGTAGAATTTACAACAATGGCCGCAATATTCTTTTTCAAATCCACGCCGCCTAGCAATTGGGCATAAAGGAAAAGAAGAAGAACAAAAATTTCCGAAGCGTCCGCTTTGCTTTTATCGTAAAACATTACAATGTTCGAGAAAATGAACTTTTCTTTTTTTTTCTTTTTTATTTGAAATTAAAAACAGACGGATTTGTTTTTAGAATATCCATATATAATTGTTGCTTTTTATAATATCTAATTTCGGATTATTCTTTTAAGCTGTTTCCGCGTTTTATTTCACTTCAGTGGCGGAAACTGAAAAATCACATCTGAATGTAAAACATCGGTAGATAGAAACGGTTATCAGACTAATAAGTTTCGTGTAAAGGTTTGATATTTAAACTGTTGGCGCAACACAAAAAGCTTGGTTTTAATCCAAGATGACGTGGCCCAAAATGAGCGATTTATTTAAACGGAGTTCGTTGACGTTAGACCTTATGGAATCTGTGAGGAGACCATTATAAAGGACGTCTTATTATACACTCGGGGTTTTCTTTTTATGTGTACGCAAAGGGAAATGCCGTCCTAACCGAGAGGCAGTTAATCATTTGAGTGCCGAACCTGCTGGCGGGTCGAATGCTGCAGAAAAACCGTGACGGAGGTAAATTTTGCATATTCTCCAGTCGAGATTGCCCTTTAAAAGGAAGGAAAGCCACAGCGCCTCAATACAGTAAAAGTTCGCGATAAAATTGGATTCAGTTAAAAAATTATACGTACAACGTCGGCTGAATGACTGAATCTTGGGGGCTTTAAGCTCGGTCGTTTCGAAGCTTTATTGCGAGAGCAAACCTGATGCAACCGCGGAACCTTAACCTTTTCTGCTGGCACGGCAACGAATGCGCATCGTGTCCTTTTAGTTGTGGCTCTCCGAAACATGCGGCCCGATCTCATCGTTCGACAAGAGCTGCACCTCCTGTAAAAGCGGAAATCGTGTACCCGACTGGAGCTAACCTTAACTTCCTGACAACGCGCTCGCGCCGCTTTCTCCAATCTCTACCCGTGGATTTCCGGCGATTTGTCATAATGCACGTCCCGTATTTTGAAACTTTTCACTTTTTCTCCATTTCAAAGGGCAGCCCCGTCGTCCGAAATAATGATAATTTCGATCATTTGAACCTGGAAGCGACATTCATTTCAAGTTTGGTTCGGTCTTGTCTGCAGTTACCATCAAAACCAGATTTCCCTCCCATAAAAAGAAGAGAAAAGTACGATGCCAGAAATGCGTGAACGGTCTCGCATTCTGTAATTTATAAATATAATAATAATGATTAACAAATTCGACTTTAGAATGTTGCGTTCGGTGACTTAAAAATTTCTCTCGATGAAGATCGCGCATTGATTGCGATGCGAAAGGCTCCGCCACTGCATTTGGGTTGTAAAATTTTCCTTGTACATTATATTTAGTTTATTTATTTATTTATTTATTTATTTCCCTCCTTCCCCCGGCGCGTCCTTTTGAATGTCTCCCCGATGTTGTAAAATTCTAATTTTCTGTTGTCTTATCCGAGAGAGACGTTCATCTCTCCGCAGGAAGCGATTTTACCGTAAGAAACTAAAAAAGGTAGCCCTTTTCCCCGGACGGCCGTGCATCCCAAAGAGATCCGTCCTTTCGGGCTGGAATGCGTGCTCAACCCGATGCATGTGCCCGGTTACTCCGTACTGTGAACTCCCACCTAGACGGTCAAGTTGTTAAACATATTTTCTTGTATTTCTCGTCTTTTTCGTTCTTTATGGGTTTCTGGTTATGCAACGTCAAATTTATATAAAGCCTAATGGATTGTGCATCATTGCGTTATTTTAAAGGCTATCGAGAAATTGACCCGCAGTTAATCGAAATGCTTGGGCATCGTTACGTCTGCCCGGGCAGACAAGTTTCGGATATGATCCCCAAAATTTTTTCACCCCTGTGACGCTGCCCCACTGTCGCGATGACTTTCGGCAGGGTTGTCATTTGAAAGCGATTTGACGCAGAAAAAAATTGGGCGTTGAATTCTGGGGATTTTTTTTTTTTTTTTTTTTTTTTTTTTTTTTTTTTTTAGTTCAACTGCTGATGCAGGGAAAGATGCACCATTTTCCGCGGGAAATTTATCGTCTTGTGCGGTGCCAGAGTGTCTCGAAACAACGTCAGCCTCGGTCACTTCGGTTTTTCCACCACCGCCCTAGCCTCCCTTCTCTGGGATAAAGAAATTTCCCATTCAAGCGACAGGGATGTTCTTCCCTTACCGTTCCCCACATCCTGAAACCTTTGTTGTATTTATTACGGGAGGATAATTTCGACTGGATAATCTCAATTTTTTTTTTTTTTTTTAAACATCATCCTGGTTGTCTTGTCACTTACGTTGCTTATGCCTGCCATATGAAAGAAAAAATCATTCATTTCGATTGTTTTTAAGTGCCTCGCTTTATGTAGATTAGCAGCTGAAATTTAATTTTCATTAAATGTTCCGTAGATGATTTCCATTACTCAAAAAACGACTTTTCCTAATAATGTATAAATTTAAGCATTTTACCTTAACAGTTGTTATTCATTTTCGCTGCTAATTTTGCATGACGAACAGTCCCCGATTTTTAGTTCAAGCAATTATGATTTATTAGTTTGCAATTATGAAAGATAAATATATATGCATACACGCGCGCTCTGAAATAAGTTTTATATAATTAATAATATAATTACAGTAAATAATTTTTTTACTTGGCTGCGGACTCCTGAAAAAAGTTTTAAAATGAAAAGAAAATTGTGTAAATAGGCATTTCGCATTTGTATAAAGCTCTGTCGATGGAATGAAAGCTACACAATTGAAAAATCTTTTTTCTCTGTTTGGGATCACGGAAATGATTTCAAAATTGTACATTCATTTTACTTGCTCTCTTTAAAATGCACTTACGGAGAAAGACTACACGAAATAATTGTCGACGTTTTATGTATGTATTGTAATGTGAACTCTGCCTTAATCGAAATGTAACATCGTAATGTTTCCACATTCTGTTAAATGTCTTCCGTAATTTCTAGTGGGATTCGCATTCCTGAAAATATTATTTTTATCGCTTTTCATGTTAGGCACCGAAAGCGGAGGTGGTGCTGAATTTCTGCATAGGTTAGCTTACCTTTAGAGGGGCAAGCTCGGTGATTAGCAGTGACTTACGGTGCAAGGCTGTCGATGAGCAAGAGTACATTTTGAAGTTCGGCGCATCAGCGAATGTGGCAGACAGATGAAACTTTTTCAAATTGACTGTTTTCCTGTGAATTTGCTGCTTACCGGTATTCGTTCTTTGTGACCGAAGACGCATGCGTTCCACGGCATTGCTCTGGTTCCGATCGACAGATTGCTGCCGTCATTCGCAGCTCTTCGCCGAACATTTCAGAGCATTTCGCGCAATTGCAGTGGATTTCCGGACATAGAAAAGAAAATTTTAAGGAATTTTACGCCCCTTTCCGCCTTCCCCAAAATATGTAAAACTGTGAATGCTGCGCCAAATTGCTGCAGCATTTAAATTCTCCATCGCAGGATTATTTGAGCGACTCTTAAAAAATGTTGTTACAAACGTTCGCGGTTTTGCGTAACTTGGGAAATATGTAGGTAACCGCGGAAAAAGAATTTATTTTTTTAAAAGTGAGAATGAAAGACGTTGCACGAGAGCTTGTCCTGTTCTAATGTACAAAATAATACTCTCCACATCAGTGTATCGCATTTTCCTTCATTTGTGAACCTTCTGACCTTTCCCTGCATTGCTAATAATAACAAAAAAGAATTTGAAATGTTACATTGCTCTTTTTAGCGGCAGTACGTTTCGTTATGTTCCGCCGTTTATGGCGGTACGTCATTTCGAAAATCGTCACTGAAGATAGTGTTATTAAACTTTTGAACCATATTACAGATGAAAGTTGAAAGTGCTCGATGAGAACCTTAACGCTGCAGGAACAGCATGCTCCACTGATGCCGGCAATTCTGTACCGGCAACTGTAGATGTATTACTATGCCGTGAATCAAACTTTCATATGCGATCCAGAATGATACCAGTGAAAAAAGATGAAACCAGCTGAATGACAAGGAGTTATAGCCATGCTTCAATAGATCTCAAACGAGATAAACGCCCTTCTATTCATTTCATGTGCATTCAGATCTGTTGTTGGATTTCAGATCATCCGTTGCCCTAAGGCCGACAAAATCTCTGCAAATTTTTCCTTTCATGAAAACGCATCGCAGCAAACAATGATAATTGTTAATGGTGCAAAAAGAGCAATATCCCTTTATTTAGAGCGGTAGCATTTCTCTTTTGCATTAATAACATAATATAAATACCGAATATATAAACATCTATATATATATATATACTTATAATTTGACTTTTTATTATATAACTCACTTATGACGAGCGTCGAAACTTTAATGAAATTCATGTTGCTTCTAAAAATGAGGCTCACTTCAGAAAAAATGATTATTTAAACGGATTAATGCAATAGCATTTATATATTATTGAACATATGAAAGGGCAAATGTAAACATAATCCATTCATTAGTGGTTTTTGCCAGTTTTGGGATTATTATTATACGTTTTTATTATATTGAGTTATTTCGAACACAGATTGGTTGATTCGCGGGTTCGAGGAGGTCTAAACCCATTGCATGAAAGACAACTTTTGCGTCGCTCTCGCACACACCGAATACATCGAATGCAGGAAGTTACAAGCAACACACAAATATGCTTTTGGAGTTTTACATAACTTCAGCAGCGCTTCCATTTCGACAAAAACTTCTTGACATACGCCGTCCCCTAATGGTCAACACATAATTTCTATTATTGAAATGGAAAAGTTAATTTGCAGTACATTATTTGATGGAAAATTTCGTTTTCCGGTCAACCCGCTTCTGAATTTTTTCAAAACCGATGTTGGGAACCGTTAATGTATAGTGGATGACAAATAGTCTGCAGCAGATAATGCAGGTTCGTTGTATTTAATGGCAATTACTTGACCGGTCTCATTTTTCTGCACTTTCTTGCATGTCTTGGTCACATTGATCGACATTTTCTGTTTTAATAAGCCGCGGTCTTGATTTTTTCCGGGCCTTTGTCAGGCACTTTCTCCGTCATTTCTGCCATCGGTTTAAGTTTTCATTTACTTTTAACATTAAAAATTAAATTTATTTTTTCTCTTTCTTTCCTTTTCTCTCCTTCATTTGCATTTTCACTTCTCCACGTGGCTCGCGTTCTTGTAAAAGTGGTGAAACGCTTTATCTTGCGTTGCTTCCAACGGTGACACTCAGCTCTGTGCCTCGGATGCAGGGTGAGGGTTTCTTCGTTCCTTTTAAAATAAGCTTTAACATTTTTTTTAAATTTAAATATGATTTGAAGCGATCGTTTTATTTTTCTCGCCAGGAAGGATTCAAGAGAAAGGAAAGTTATGTAAGGTCTACGAAGAAATCATAAAATGGGAATAATTTTAAGTTTTCGTCCATCACCATCGTCATCGAAAAACGTTTTCCCACTCATTTCACAGATCATTTCATTTTTTATATCGCTTAAATTTTTCATCTCGATGTGCATTTGCCGCTGAGAGAACGTCGTAAAATTTAAAAAAAAAAAAAAAAAAAAAAAAAAAAAAAAAAAAAAAAAAACACCATGATCGCATAAACCATGCCAGAACGCTGGAAAAAGGAAATGATGAGCGAAATTTTACATCTATTTTATATCGTATATTTAAATTGTTAAACCGGTTAAAAAAAAAAAAAATCGCGGTTTAAGCCACGCACCACGAAAAAGCAATTTGCCAGCAAAACTCCGCGGTATTTATTATTATTATAAGTCTTCATAGTGAAAACCGGCGTTTAATTTTATTCGATTTTCCGTTCAGCGCTCCTTTCGCGGCCGGAAAAACGTGGCGGTCGATTGCGAAGGCAACAGCGGCGGATCTCCGTGGCAACACTTGGACCACGCCGGGGCAAAATTGGCGTTAAGCTCCCTTCGTGTCAGCAGCGACCAATTCGCATCGGAAACCTCTCCGGCTCCGCGGATCGTTCGACAACCCTGGCACCACGTCGCCGTACCTTTACGTCTTATTATTAATGGTTTCTCTTCTCTTTTTTTGTCTCTTTTCATAATTATCTTTCCACTCGAAAAGAAAATGTAATTTCATTGTACTCTACGTGATTTAAAAATGAATTACGCAACACGCGTGATTCGTTAATTCTCGTTTCATTTATCTAATTCCATGCGTAATTGCGCTCCGATGTTTTTTAAAGTTCGGAATAATTGATGTTATACGTACTCCGAGATATACATATATATATGTGTGTGTGTGTGTGTGTGTATCGTAAATAAAATAATTGCCCGTTTATTATATAAGGATTACGATTCGAAACGCGTGAGCACGCACCGATGCGAGTTCCCGTAAGGGTTCCGCGTCGACATTTCACGATTTTCGCCGGAAGTGGCAGACTGGAGCCCGGAGAGCGAGAATCGGGGACCGTCCCCGTACCCGAAAATGGAAAATTTCGGGAATCCCGTTCGAACCGAGTGGCAGACAGACCTCCCGATGGGTTTGGCTCAGTGGCAGTGCCTTAAAATTCCATCTGCTAAACTGGAAGTTTATTTTGGAAAAAAAAAAAAAAAAATGAATCTTGTGCAACGCCATATCTTCGACTCGTAAAGCTTCCCACAGACCGGCATCTCAGCGCAGTTGGCTATGCAAATGAAGAAAGGCGACTCAAAGTTGTTTATTTATTTATTCATTTTCTTTTTCCTTTTCTCTACGCAATTGCAATTATTTTCGGCCGGTACAATTACCGCAATATTGGTTTTGCTTTAATCCCGCACGAGATATTATCGTGTCATATCCTGACATGGTTGCAAACTCTCAAACGGTCGGAAATGAGATTCTCGATCGTTGTTCTCTCCCCAGAAGCTCTTCGTCCGGACGACTCCCAATCAAAGTGACAATTCGTATGCAATCACGAGTCGTGTTTCTTGGCGGTTTCTCTGCGCTCTGGCACCTTGGAACTCCATTTGTGCGCAGTTCGGCCGCGGTACCCCTTGGCTACGGTTCGAAAAGCTTCCGATCCAAGGCACGCGTTCTTTCCTTATTGTTGCGCCGTAAAGTCACAAAATTCCGCTATTGAAGCTGTAGATTTTGTAAAAGTGCACGCGGTGCATTTGTCACCCCGAAGCTCTTTTTGCTGTAGCGATGAATTCGAAGCTTATCCGCGAATGATAAAAGTATATCAAATGATTTTATAATTTGCCAGTCTAAATTCAGACATTTCACCGCGTTCGGCGTCTTTAGCGGGAGAGTGAAACTCAGCTAACATCCAGCGGTAATACGAATAAGTCTGCGGTTGCCTGGAACGCTCAGTTCACTTGTTGATTTAGCGATTAACCAAACGCGCTAAATTAGAAGGAGAAAAACTTTGGATTTGGGACAAAGTTCTGAAGAAAAGGGACAAAGTTAAGGAAACCGGGAGCGAATCCTTTTTCAGAAATCGTGAAAATGAGCGTCTCTTGCGGGGAAAATACCGTCGGAAATTCCAAGACTTTTCCTTCGGGGCCCACTTTCGCAGCGGAGGGATTTGGCGAGTCAACGCGATTCGCGTTTTTAACGAAGACGAAATCGTGTAAAAATCGGAGGGCTCCTTCCTTTACGTGTACTTCCAATGAGGGGTGAATAAATGGGTTAAATTGCGGCGAAACCGGGCGCTCGTCATTTGCCGTCGATTATGCGGGGTGCACAATGGAAAAACTACCCTTTTTTTGTTTAACGTTCTGAATGAGCTCTCGGAGTCCTTTGTCGCAAAAATCCGTTCTCACGTCCGGGATTAGTCATAACTCGGCAGCGCTATCGGACAGCTTCATTTTCCGAAGGCTCCGCCAAGGACTCTCCTTTTAGTCTCTTTTCGAAACCGGACTCCGAAAGCGAATAAGCAGACGTAAATTTCTCTCTTTCACCGCGTGAACAAGTCGCAGTCAAGAGCGGAGCTGCGCCTTTTATCTCCGCTTTCCTAAATGAAGTGTAAATAGAATAAAAAAAAAAAAAAATATAATAAATAATCTCTCGAAAACTTTTGAATATCGAATCGAGATAAGATTAGAGGAACGCACGTAGCCGTCTTGAATGATGCGTTGACGGTGAGGAAGGCGGTCTGAGGTTTGCGGGGCCCGATGCGGGCCGCGGCCGACGGTCACGCGTCGACGGGGAGGCCGCGGAATCGTGAGCTGCGCCATGAGGAGGGTGCTGGGGTGTAGTTGGGACCAGCAGTGGGACCGCGTTCTGGTAAGGTTACCCGAGAATTCGGCCCGGCGACTTCCGCATCCGTTCGGTCTGCTTGAACTTGGTTTCTCATCCTTCCAGAGCGGACTCTGCAACGCGAGCGAGCTGGAAACCTCGCGAGGAGGAAGCATCCGGATACAGCACGTGACGAGTCTTGCGAGCGCTGCAGAAGGAAAATCGAGATTCCCAAAATTGGACGAATGTGCCCATTTTCACTATGAACACGTCGAGATTGGACCCCTACAGGTAAATTTCTTCCATTTTACTGGCATTCCATTGTAATGACCGAAAGAGACGTTTTCGATCCGTGGCCACTCTACGCGGACGAAGCCCTTTTATTCCCGTCAAAATAAGTACAATTGGGGAATTTGTATATCGCCTACTCTAAATATTGATCTTGGACTATTTACAAATTTTGATTTACAGACGTGCAGCGCGTCACACAGATCAAAGATAAAGAGCGTTCTTGCCGGTTTTTGTATTAAAAAGTAATCAAATTCATTTACACTTAACATATCTGCCATCGCAACTTTCCACGCACTATGTAAGTGGTTTGCAATGAAGTCTGACGGCGACCCCCAAAAGCAAGCTCCCGATCCAGCGCGTCTTCCGAGCTGTTCCCCGCGAACCGCCGCGACGTCCCGCTGGACACG
>JAOWBB010001852.1:0-42775 GCA_028565995.1 Ricinus marginatus | reverse complement strand
TGAAAAGTTTCCAATTAAATAATTGGCACATTCTACTAAATGTTTCTTATTTTTTATTTACCCTTTGTTTATTACGCATAAAACTATATATGTAATTCTCTTTTTTAAACATTTTTCTTAAGACAAATTATACTAAAGTTCAAAATCTATTGTCATTTTTTTTTCATTTTTTTTAAAGTTATCGATTCTCGAAGGTATACAGTATTTAAATAAAAATAAACCTTGATATTCTTTCAACGAAAATAACATTAAATAACAGTAATTTAGAGTGTGAGTTTAAATATTAATTACATAAAAGTAATTTATGTTTTCCGTTTTGAGACTAAAAAATTATGTTTAAAAAAATTACGTTCATGTAATGCTTAATTAAAACCAAAAATGATCTTTTTAGTGAAATACGTGATAATTAAAAACAAAATCATTTTAAAATAACTCAATGAAATTTACATCGTAAGAAATTTCTCTTACCTGTACTTTTTACCGCAGATTTCGCAAGTCCATGATTTATTTTGCGAAGAATGTAATCTTTTATGAATTCTATATAACCTTAAATTACTAAATAAACGGTTGCAAACTTCGCACTGGAAATCTCCTTCTTCTTGGGCTACATGATCATCTAAATGCGCAGATAAATCATTCCTCTTTCTAAATTCAACGCCACAGATATCGCAAATATACACTCGAGTCTGTGAATAAATATTTTATTACGTATTTTTTCAGAACTTCTTATTCAATCAAGTTTTTAATTAAAATTATCACTTACGTCATGATCAATTTTGAGATGTAATGTCATAAAACCTAAGTCTTTAGATTCACAGGAAAAAGGTTTTGTACCACCATCTGTTGGACATAGTAAACAAATAAATTTATTGCCATTCATCTCAACATGTTTCATTTCCCCATCTTCAATTTGTTGATTGACCACGAATTCATTGGTATCATTTTCTGGTCGGATTTGCACAGCGACAATTTCTTCATGATCAGCATTTTCAACTTCAAAATCTTCAATGACTTCCCCAATTTCATACTCTTCAACTTCAATATCATCTAAGTCTCCATCTCCAACTACTATAACTTTCGGCTATTCAAAAAAATTATGAAATTTTAAAATTCCGTCTTAATGATTTTATTAATTGAAAATAAAGAATTAAAGATAAATCGTCAATTTATAAATGTAAATCCAAATGAGGTAATTTTTACTGGAAAATCTAAAGAAGATAGGAAAGCAGAAAAATTACAAAATTATCATATTATTTTTTAGTTTTGATTTGTATTTATTTATTTATGCTGAAACTTCGTTAATTGCTGAAAGAAAATGAGGAATTTAAAAATTCGACATTAGATACAGGAAAATTTTTAAATGAATTGATTCAGGAAAAAAAATTAATATATATTATAAAGGTCAAAAAAATCATTCTTACATTTATACACATTAATTTTGAAGTTAAATGAGCAATGCACAAAATATATTAGTAATTTTAAAATTTGATTTATGAACATATAAGTTTAACTTTTGAGATATATAATTGATTACGATTTACTAGTCTGCAGGTTTTCAAAGTTATAATAAAACTCCTTAACAGTACTCTTAAAAATCAATTGGTATTTTAATATATATTTGTTTTCATTCAACAAATATTTGAATCTATAAATTAATAATTACCTCATCTGAATTATTTCCATCATCGCCACTATGCTTAAGAACAATATTTTTTGAGAGAATTGCATTTCCCTTATTTCCTAAAACGATTTGGTTTAATTTATCAGCATGTAACTTCATTCTAGGTTTCTCCTGAATTATCTGAGTTGTTCTACGTTGCATACCTTGAACAATTAAAAACTAGTCATTTGAATAATAAATTTTTGATCTTAATTCTCATTTTTGAATAACATTATAATTTTATTTTTAAATAAATGTAGCAGATCTTCGGATTCATTTCACGTAGATTTGAAACAGTAGATTGAAAATTAATTCTTTTGCATTAATTAAATTTTAAAGAGTAATTTAAAAAATTTTGGAATGATTGATATGAACGATTGTAATACATTTAATTAGGGATCATGTAATTTTACTTCAATTATATATCCGTTGTGAAAGACTGAAATATGAAACAATTTTCATTAAAACGCGCCAAAAACTTGACCAAAAGAAGCAAATCATAAAAAAATTATTTTTGATAAGATCTATTGCTTTTATTATTTTATGACCCATGAATAAAAAAGTTCAGGTATTATTAACTAGTTGTTTTTTGCATGCAAAATCTTATAAAGTAAAAATGTATAATAATTTTTAATTAAAATTTTAAAAAGTTAATTGACATTGCTTAGCTTATTTATCTTATTTAACTTATCATAAGAAAATATTTTACTATAGAAATTTTATGATTATCATCATGGCGAGGTGGACTTTTAGATAACATTATTGAATAGCTAATAAAAAAGGAGCAAATGACTTGGTATTATTTTTTGATTTATTCCACATGTAATTCTATTCCTATAAAAAGGGACAACTAAATTTTTTTAATTTATATTTTCTAATTATTACTAGACTTCTACTCATTTTTAAGGTTTATAATTTTTAAATATTTTTATATTTTAGAGCACCAAATGTATAATTAAGCACAAAAATAAAAACCGTTTTTTAAAATATAATTACTAAACAAAAGACAAAATTAGTTTCAAAAATTTTTTATAGCTTTTTTAAAATTGCATTGGATTGTTTCTTTTCCAAATAATTAAATATATTGGAAAATTTATTTCTGAAGAAGTAATTCTTTTCTAATTTTCTTAAATATGATTTATTTTCGAATTTAAAATTTTGTCCTTTAATAATTATTGTTATTTCTCACTCATCATCTTAATAATTAAACAGCATTTAGAAACTGTTTAAAGTACCTGATACTTTTGAAGCATCTTCTGAATTACTTTGAAGATATTCTGTAGTTTTGCTATAAGTTGAATTAAGTTCAAGTTTTATTTCATTTTTTCTGCACTCTAAATCTGCATATTCATTCACCAATTTAAAGCATTTTTTACAAACAACTTCACTATGTACAGAACCTTGTGTTATTTCTAGGTCTAATACACCACCTGCAAAATAAATTTAGACCTATTAATTCCAAAATATATAGAGATTGCTATATATAACAAGCACTTTATACATAACTATATAATACTATTATGTAACAAGTATTGTATTTAAAATATTTAGGTTTTTAATTTTTTAAGAATTTTAAAGTAACATCTCTCACCAATGTAAATATAAAAACCCTGAAAATAAAACAAAGGATAATTAATCAGAATAATCAAGGTGTTAAATTTAATTGTTGTTAGTGTAATTACAAGACAACAGATTTAAATATTTACAGACGTAAGATTTTAAATGTTATTTAAATAAAGTGAAAGGAAAGAAAGTGTAAAATAGACATAATATGTACTACAAATATATATAAAAATGAAAGTCTAATAAAATAAAAAAAATGAATTCTATAAATATGAGAACTTAAGAAATAGAATAAATGAATTTTTAAATTTATAATATCATAAAAAACTAAAATGAAATGAAGCTGAAACATATGACATCAAATTGAAGTAAAATGATTGATAATGTGGCCACAAAAATGTGCATCCTGTAATTATTATTTGCTTAATAATAAAACAGTTATCATTTTATAAACAAATAAAATTATGCAAAAAATAAGGATGAAATCATCTTAGTTTGAATGCATGAACATAATTTTCTCTAATTGATATCATTTTAGACAATATAAAACTTTAACAAAATTATTATGCATTCTTTTAGCACAATTATGATAAAATACAATACTCTGAATACTGAAATATTTACAAACTTATGAAAGCAGAACTAATTTTTTTTATAGCACATTATCTTAATCTAATAAAGGCCAGTAATTTTATATGCACTGATTTATGTAACAATAACATCACTTTAACAATATCATGTTCATAATTTCAGTGATTTAAATATATGATACATATGCTTTAAAATATGAAAATTAAATGTTTATATTAATTCACATTTTTCAAATATACACTGTTATCATACTGTTCATGCATATTTGTTTAGAAAGGTAAAGTTTAGAGTATTTGTATAAATTAATTTTGTTTATGATTGATTCTAACAAGTTTGAATATAATAATATAATTATTAAAGAACTTATATTTTTGTTCCTTCACAAATAAAAATTAAATTTAAATTTAAAATAATGAAAATTATTAAATGAAAATGCAAATGATAATTTAAAAGAGCATGTTTTATATATTGAGAATAATTTTTTGACAGATTGATATTTATTAATTTGTAAATCAATTTATTGTGTTGCATGAAAAAATACTCAATTCTGATACAAGTTGGAGAATTTTAAAAATTATTCCACTTAATAATGCACTCAATTTATCAACTGAATGTGAAAAAAAAGAAACTAAACATAAAGAAAGAATCAATTTACAAACTCTTAAAACTAAATAACTGTTAAAAAATTAAATCAACCATGGTAAAAATAATAAAGATATAAATGATATAAGAATACAAAATATTATACTTTATAAGCATGTTTTACCAATTAAATCACAAGCTTTCCTTTCCATTGGGAATAATATAGTTTTAAAAATATTGAAGCAATTTCTTGTAGAAATTGCTAACTGTGCATTGCAGAACAAACAATTCTGTTTATTTTCAAGAGGAGTCACAACTACTTCTGAGCTCATCTTGGAACCTAAAAAAAAATATTTAATAAAATCATATAAAATAAGAGAAAAATTTAATTCAGTTCAAACACTTGAATTGCATTTTACATTATAATCATGTAATCTATTCATACAAGCTGATTTATAATTAAATTAGATTTTTAATATAAAATAAAAATCAATTATGTTAAGAATAATCAAAATAATTTAATTATAAAAAATATATTAATATGATTTAAAATAATTTCATATAGAACAATGTTTAAAAAAACATGTTACACTTTTTATAGATAATTTATTGTTACTGATTCAGTTAATGTTTCATGTTAGATATTGCAATCAATTTTAAAAATAAAGGTGATATGATAAATAACATAATGTTCATCACCTTTCCAATAGTATTAAAATAATTCTCTTAAGCATAATGAATAAATTTTATATGTATATATTCATATAAATATGATTTCGAAATCCAAACATTAAAGATCTAGTTGTAAGTATATGATGTGACATCTGAGATTATTTCTTAATAGTTATGTTAAGTTGTTAAAACAAGCCTATAATTTTATTAAAATTTCAAGTAAGCTTTAGTTTAACGGCCGGCTACCAGCTGACGGAGTAAATTAAAAGGGAACTTCATTTTAAAATACTTCACCATGGCGACTTTAACAAGCATTTGAATAAATTTTAGAATTCCATTCAATCACAACATAATATTATAAATTTCTCTATGCACAATAACTAGTTCTTTATGTTAAAAATTTTCTTAGTATTTTCATTTGAAAGGAACTTCACGATCCGCGCATTTACTCGGATTATCTGGGAATTTTATTTTTTATAGGGCTACCAATTACAGTTAATATGGCGAAACGCAAGGAACGCCATAAATTGAGTTCCCCAAATCAGTGACGTACATTATTAGAAAAACAAGGGGAAATTGTTTAGAAGTAATTACGGTTGCCAATTACAATATATTAAATGACTATTATTTACCTGACTTTCAAACTATAAAACCAAGACCTCTAATTTTTAAAAGAGTTGCCAGCCCTGAAAATTTAAGATGTAAATCTCATTTCCCTGAACAAAAACGACCTAGAGTTAAAAAATGAAGTAAAGTCACTATTCTGATTGGTCCAAACTATAAACTTATCGATTTTCCTTTGTTATGAAAGGCAAGTAACCAGTTTTGTTTATATACGTAATGTTATCATTTTGTTCATTATTTGCAAAATTAATTTTATTCAATTGAATTATGTGAGGGAAATTATGATTAAAAACTTTAAAGATCAATATGATCATATATAATATATTTTATTGCATTAAAATAATTTTTAACTGAAATTTTAGTTTCGTTAAGATCTAAATCAATTTTCATTTAGATCCGGATTTGAATTTAATTAAAAATGAATAACAATAAAGAATCGCAAGCGAATGGCAATATGCAAACAGATAAAAAAATTTCTGAATTGCTATCTTCTGCGAATAATACTTTAGAGGATTTACTGGCGAGATATTTGAATGACTTTGCTATTGAAGATGATGCGGTAATAGGTTACATAAACGAATTCGATACATTTAAAGAAATATTGGAAAAAATGAAAATTCACGGTTTTGCTTTTAGTGTTAGAGATTCAGAAGTAAGAGATAAACAAAGTAAGCATTTTATTTGGACAAATATTGTTCAAATTTTAAAACCAAAATAAGATATTTACTGTAATTGCAAAGCTCCACTTCTTGGGAGAAACCGAAGTTAAATATATTTCAATTTAATTTTAAAGCATTGTAGATTTTCTCATAATTATTTATTTAAAAAATTTTTTGCGATTATTTAGAATTGAATTTGAGTATTTGTTTTTTTTACATCATTAAAAGACTTAGAATTCCAGAAGTCCCAGCTTTTCATAAGTAGTAGATTAATATCAATAAAATTTTTTATTATAGGAGTTAGAATAAAAAAGAACATGTTGATTGGACAAGATCAAGAAAAAGTGAAAACAGAACAATCTTCAAACCTAACAGTTTTTTTTCAACTTCGAGCAATGCCAATTAAATTTTTTGGTATGCCTTTCACTATAGAAAAAACCACGCACTATCATTGTGCTTATGGATGTAAATATTATAAATCAAAAGCAGGATCTTCACAAATGGTAGTAATATTATTCATGTTCCTTATAAGTTATTTGTTTTTAAAAGTTACTTTTTGCAATTAATTTTTAATTTTTGAAATATATATATATATTCATACATTAAATATATAAGCAAATTACTTTTTAATTAAGTTCATAATATTGTAAGTTTATAAGAGCAAAACATAATAAATTGTATTGAGCTTCCTTTATTATTTATTACAATAATCTGCTTCTGCTAAAATTTGTTACATGTCAGTGTGTTGTAGTTGATTTTGTATTTTAATTGCCTTTCACTTGTTATTAAATGCATTTTATTCAATTGTGACTATTAATGATATCATGATAAAATCAGTTGTAAACCCAGCTTTGTTTTCTCTATTGAACTCTTACTGGAATATAGTGCATAAGGCCATGTTTTAATATTTTACTGTGCCAAACAGAACAGTACACTTTTTATAATATACATATGGTCTAAAAAGTATATAATTAAAATAATTGTATTATATAAACTATACATATATAATTACAACTATTGTTTTGATTAAATTGTAATTGTAACCAGTTTATTTTATGAATCCTTTATTTATTTGCAAATTTAATTTATGTCTAAACTAAATTTGAGTAAAGTGTTCATCTAGTAATCATTTAGTTCATCAAAGTAATATATGTTTTCAGTAATATTATTTTGTAATATAATGAAAAGTAATGCATTTTCACAAATTAAAAACCAAACTGATTATATTATATAAAGTATACACATATATATACATAAAATTACAGAAAAAAAGATCCATTTAAGTGGAATTTATAATAAAAGATTAAAATGTAATTAGTTTTCTCATAATATTCATATATAATAGTTATAAAATTACACAATACTTCTCAGTTATGCCAAATATGAAATTAGACACTGAAGTAAATTTATTTAAAATGAATTTTGTTACAACCTATTCTAATTATAAAAGTAAAAAACATGTCAAATAGCTGATAATCCAAATAAAGCTAAATAAATGAATTTGAATTTTTATACTTATATACAGTGAAAAAAAATAAATTAAAAGATTTTTATAATATATATTAATATTATTATTATATATAATTGTATATAATTATAAATATATTATGTAAATTATATTATAATTTATAATGCTTAATTTTATATTAACTTTCTTTATAAATATTTATAACATTTATTGAAGAAAATTACAAAATTTATTATAAAATGTTTTTTAAACTTTTGAGAAATAAATTTAATTATAATATTTAGATAAGTGTTATTATTTTAAAGTAACAAAGAAAGGTTTTAGTCTTAATAACTGAATTCTTTTTTTTACTAGGAAAATCAGGATGGTTCGTTGCACGCCAAGCCTGTTAAAAAAAAGAAAGTCGGAAGTAAAAAAATGGGATGTCTGGCCAAAATGACAATTAAGCATATAACTGTTTATCCAGAATATGAATTGTACGCAGAATCTGACTGGAGGAAAAAGAAAATGGTAAAAAATTCAAATATTTTGTATTTTGAAATTTTGATTATAGAAAAATCTTTGTTTTAAAATGATTTTAGCAAGGAGTAATGATGTTAGAGGTGCAACTTTTATTAGTCTGAGACAAAATTGTCATTCTGTTCGAGTAAGGGTATTCAGCAATGTCAAACTTAAATCTAAAAAATTAAAATTTTAATTTCATTATAAATAAAATTTATTTTGTTATATATGGTTATTATAATGATGCTAAGGAAATATTAGATTAATGCTTTAATTAAAGATTGACATTAATTTGTCAATTAATATTAGTGATTTATTATTTATAATTAATTATATGCATATTACTTTACATTGATATATATCAGTTTTAGAAATTTAGAATATTCATCATTTTTCAGTTAATAGAAAATCTGAGGAGGGATTTATCAGATTTAGAGAAAACAGTTGTACGATTCCAGCGATTTTATTTATCAGTGTCTCTTCAGTCTAGTCATAATCATCCACCAATAATAACGGTTCCGAAACCGAAAGTGCAGAAAAGAAAAACTCATAAACTTTTGGTTAAATGCAATAATAAAATGAAAAAAATTTCTAATTTTGAAAGTTCTCCCAAAAACATGATAATTAGCAATGGTGGCGAATGGTGTTATGGAGAAGTGGCTACTTCAAGTTTGACTTCAGATCAGGAAGAAAAAGAAAATTCATCTTCAAAAGTTTTGAGTCTTCAGGATGAAAACTTTTTTCATACACTTGTAAAATTCCCGAATTCTCAGGCTCCAGTATATGAACAAATAGAATATAAGCCCGATAGACTCGAAATTGAAATGAATTCCTATGAGCAAAATGAAAGCACTCAGACAATCGAAGTATATGAATATCAACCAACAGTTCAGGATCTGCAGACTTTATTTAAAGAAAAATTGAAAAAACTTTATACTTTATGTAATACGTGTTCGAATGCTTCATTACTATTAAGATTGTCTATTGATTTAGAACAAATAGAAGTGCAACTTAATAATGATGTTAATTATCCTAATGTGTGATGAAATGTTGGATAATACAGAATTTTCTATAAATATTTTTAATTTTAAACATGTAATGCAAAAAAAAAAAATTAAAATTAATTGTACTAACGTTTTATATTATTAAATAATAAACAAAACGTGAAAGCAAATATAATTAAAATTACAATGAAGAGAAAAGATTATAATTATCAAATAGTTTTAACTAAAACTCTTTCACATTTATGTTATTCTAGATTTTATAACTTTAGTCATTGATCCGGAGTTTTGAATGATTTATTTTTTTATATTTTCCTGAAATAATTTTAATATTTGATGTACAGAATTTAAAATTAAATTTGAGTTTATTATTATTATAGTGCAATATAAAATTATTAAAATAAGAAAGTTATTTAAAAAGTTAAATTTTTGAACTTACTTCAGTGAAAAAGAATATTTTTAAGTTTCAAACTTTAGCAATTAGCATTATCAATGCAAATATTACAGTTTTTAGGTTTTTGCTCGTTAAGAGTTTGCATATATTACAAGAGAATAATTGTAAATAAATGTATAATATTATATATTATATGTAAAGAATATACATTAATATATATAAGTTATATATGTACGTATATATTTTATATGTATAAAATATATATGTTTATATTGTGTTTATATGTATAAAGTATAAATACATAAAATATATATGTACATAGCGGAAAATGAGCTGCTTTAGGAACTTGATGAATACACATTAGATGCATGAATTGACAAAAAAATAAAAACAAATTTTTTTCATAGAATGATAGTGCCGAAGGCAAAATAATCATCCTTATATAGCAATTGTTTAAATATACATACATAAACATGAATTAATCTCATTTAATTCTGAGCTACTGCTTTTACAATTTTTAACTTTATGAAGCATTCATAAGTGAAATATAAATATAATACAATGAAATATAAAAATATAAATGAATACGGCAGATCTTGTGGTAGTTATTTTTGTAAAATCTGTTTAATTCTTTAGCAATTCATACGAAAATAGCGCCAATTAAGTTTTAAGATTATTTCTTTATCTGATTGATGAGATTTTTGACTATCAAAAGATCCTTATTGTATTTTTTTTATACTTTTTATATTGTAATATAACATTATATATTAAGTACATATGATATATACCCCATTCATCTGATTAAATAATAATAATTGTGCTGCATTTTTCATTCAATATAATTACTAGTTATGCGAAAAATTTTTGAAAATAATTTTAAAAAAAGTAAGACACAATTGTGGCGAAATTCTTTCAATATCTAAATTCTTATTATGATTGCATTCGACAGAATAGCCACTTGAGTTAAATCTTAGAACTAACTGATTTTATAATTATCCGAAAGACCTGAATTGACAAAATGATTTCATAACGGAAAAATTTTGAAATTAAAATACACTAATCATCCGACTTTATTTATTAGTCTTATGTAAATTCCCAGAAGCGTAAAATTAGAAAAATGAAAAATTCTGACTCAAATTTGTTTACACAAGAAAATTTTTATTTTAATTGTAAATCGTGCAGGTTTTTTGTATTTTTTGAAATTTTTTTTCCATAAATTTATTATTCATTTTTGTATATAGTACAATATGTGTATTTATTACAATATGAAGTATATATTTACTTACATTTATAGTTTTCATCTGAGTCAATCTGTAAAATTTCATAATATTTCATCTATAAAATAACATTGTGTAAATAATATACAAACTTGTATATTAATTATTTGTTATTGTATTATTTAATTATTAATATATGGAAAATTAATTATTTATTTTTACAAATATGAAAAATTCTATGAAATGTTCCAAAATTTATAGTTTTAAATAGTTCCAAAAAGAAGTAAATTTCAAACCAATTAAATTTGTTTTTCAATTCCTCATACATTATATATAATATAAAAAATTAAAGCTATCAAAAATGTTATAGACGTATTGCTTATATAAGTCGGGAGATTATTGTATATCATTAACATTTTACGAATTTCACTGTTGATTAAACTATAAAAAATTATTTTAAATGTTTACCTAAGCAAAAAAATAACAGTTTATATTTAATCTTGTATTAAGGAATAATGAAAAATCTCAAATTTCATAAGAATATAAAATTATCAGCTTCAAAACCGTTTTTTAGTGGTATTAAGCAAAGACCATTACAAACGCTGATTGATATGTATATATCAATCAGGTTTATTAATCATACTTCTCACAAACTTTCACTTATTGATTATCGCAGAGTCAAAAACAAATTTTTTTTTTTTAATTTAAGAATATTTAAACCAATTGTTTATTGATCGGATTTCTGGTTTTCACTATAAAATACATTGTACACAAATTTCCATGAGCAAGACAGAATGACCTTACTTTACTTAAAGGTAAATTTTCTCAAAATTCACAAATAATACACAAATAAGAATTTATTTTTTAAAAAATTATTTGCTATAAAACCAAATTGAAAATTTATGTTTTTTAGATTTGGCCATGTTTATTATTTACTTTTTAATTATATTTTTTTGACTTAAAAAAAATGGGAAAGAAAATTGAAATGTCAATCATTAACAGTTGAAAGCAAATTTTTTTATATAATGTAAAAAGCTTTTACAGATAAAGGAGAGAAAAAAATTAAAAATTATTCTCAAAATTTATTTCAATAAAATTAATAAGAAAAAATGAATAAATATTTGCTACGAATTATAGAAATGGATATTTAAATAATTACGCTAAAAGAATGAAATATGAATTTTCTTAATGATTTTTGGAAATTCTAATGTTGTATCTTCATTTTAAAGGTGAATTGATTCTGAATAAAGAATTATCTAATTTATTTTGAACCATTTTTATTCATCTCGTTTATGAAAAATTATTTTTTCGTTTTTTCGTGAAATCTTAGCATAGGAAAAAGTGAAGGAATTCTTTGAACTCATAATTGTTTAATAATTGAAAAGTAAGTAATCGAAATCAAAGTGAAGAAAGTTTGGGCTTAAGATTGAAAGCGAAATTATCTTTGAATGAGAAAAAACTCGTTGATTTGAATTTGAATGTGTTTGACTGCTTAATTAACATTTTTTAATCTGTTTTTTTGTCAAATTACAAAAAAATTTCCAGAAATTATAATTTATTAGTCAGCTTTTTCAAATTTTAGTAATAAAGTTATTACTTAAAATTAATTTATAAATATTTAAAATATTAAATTGAACTTTTTTTAAAATTAACAATAGTTTTTACTAATTGCCTGTATTCATAATTATTTATAAATAGATATTGTGAATTTATTTATTAAATTCATGGGTCATGCCTTTTTAAATCAAACATTTATCCATTTATGGATCAGCTGAAGTTCTTTAAAAATGAAAAGCAAAATTAAAAAACAAAATATTTTTGAATTTTTATAAACACTTGCAAATCAAATACTTCATTTAACTAGTAAATTGGATTTTACGATTTATATAAAAAAGAAATGTTGAAGATAATTATTAAAGTAAAGGAATATTTAAAACATGAGTTAAAGTTAAAGAATTTTTCTGTTATTATTTTCCAGCTGTATAAAAATAAATATAAAATTTACATACCGTTAAAATATTGAAGCCTTATTAAGGCAAAACAAATAAACTGTTTGGCATACCAACATCTTTTCTAAAATATTTAGTTTGTATTAAAATTTGGATCTGGTTTTATCTTTGATCCTAAGTTACAGATCTTTGAGAACTGATTGATGTGTAAAGTATACTTGTTTTTGTTCTTTGTATTGCATAGAAGTAAAAACATAATTTAAAATCAAGAAAAATGCACTAAAGCGATCAAATATTATTCGAAATGAGATCGGGAACGAATTTTCCGATCCTACGGCAGAAGATGAACAATATGGTTGGAAACAAACGAGTGTAAATAACGGTTTTGAAGTGCAATAAATAAAAAAAAATTTTGTTGTTTAACAGAAAACTTACAATTTAAGGAGCAAATTCATGAAAATTTTGTAAGCAATGTAATGAATATATAAAACTTATTAAGCAGCTGGAATGCCCAAGATATTACTGAAAAAATAGGATAAATAGAGGTTGAAGATATATGAGATAAAGAAAAAAAAATGTCTTATGTTTCCAAAAAGGAGAAAGTTTTTGATTTACCTGATATAGATGAAAATAATACATCTTTAATAACCTGTTCCGATCATAAACTGAAAATATTTCCGTCGGTCTGCAATGGGGGGCCTACAGCACTAGAAGATCAAAAGTACCAAGAAATTTGTGAAATAGTAAATAATAAGGAGGTAAGAATATCGTCATAATTCTTTTAAAATTATTGTAAATTTGAAAGTTGATTGATCCGTGTAAAATTTGGTTTATTTTTATATCACATCTACATTTATATAATACAATAAATATAAGTATCACATTAGAAACGACAAATTTATTAGAAATGGAATTTTCATGCTGTTTTTAATCAGAACTTGAATAAAAGAACTTATTTCTGAAATATGAAAAGAAAAATAGTAAATGTGATAAATATATGAAACTTAACGATTCAAATAAAAAATATATATTTTTTTAAATCTATTATACATGAAATATTTCTTTCCCGGATAAGCACAATCGGATTTATAAGTGTACAATCGCATATTCTGTTTCATTTAATCGTATGTACTTTTTAATTTTATTAGCCAAAAGTTTCTATTGTTTCTTTTAACGATTTCTTTTATTTTTTATTACTTTAAAACAATATTAATCAAAGTTTTAATAAAGTTTCCCCATTTCATTGAAAATAATACAAATTCGATTAAATAAAGGAATAATGTAAATAACAGTATATCACTATATAAAACATTCTGTTGAAGTGGTTCTCGTGTTTGTAAATCGGAAAAACTTACTGAAAATTGACGATGATTATTACGCCAGGAAAAGTTTGCTTCCTTAACATTATTTAATGTAGACTCTTTAGACTAATTCCCAAAAAAATAATCGAGAATTAGTATTTATTTACCTCTCTTTAAATGTAAGATTCTTAATGTTAAAAATATCTTTATTTACTCAATATAATGAGTAAATAAAATATAAGAAAATTTAGTTTAAAATTGTATATTTATGCTTTAGCCTGGCGAAATGAAATCAACTGGATTTAAATACATACCTTTTGATGTGCTGCTTACTATATTGATGGCGGAAAAAGATGCCTATATACAGAAACTACTTATGAAGCAAAAGAATTGTACCTGCGAGAAGCAAGTAAATTTATTATCTTCTAATTCCGCGTCACTTTAAAATTCTAAAAGAAATTTTCCGGAGTTATAAACAACGATTTATGATTCTGAATTGTTAGTTTTACAATATTCAAGCTTTTGCTAAATATTTTTGAAACTTCATTCAAATTATAGTTTAAGTTAAAAATTTAATATATTTTCTTTAAATTACTAAAAATGATAATAAATAGTAGATAAGGTCATTTTTTCAGGCAGAAGATGTAAATACTTATATTTGTATATTTTAATTTGATTTTAGTATAAACTATTTTGAAATATCTATGAATTATGTAATTAGATAAGCCCTTAAATTCTTGTTTTCAAATAGAAAATTTTTTGCGAAGTATTTTTTATAGAAATATTGTGTTCCAAAATTTAATAGTGAGTAAATTTTTAACTTGTATATGAAATTTGTATTGGTTTTTACTAGAATAAATAGTAATAATTTTTTTAAATTTGAATTTAGAAATCTTTAAATTTCGGTTTTAATTACTTTTGATAACGAATTCGTTTTTTTTATTAATCATTTTTCACAAATTCATTTTTTGATTAAGTTACTGATTTTTCATATGTTTGAAATTCTTCCATAATGAAATTATTATGCTCTAAAAATTTTTTATTATTATCCATATATATTTATTATCATTGTTTATCTAAGTTATTGGGAGCTGACCAATTTCAAGACACAGAAGATGATAAGGAGGCTCTTATAAGGAAAGATGCCGAAGTAGTTGCTCTAAAGAATAAAAATGCAGTAAGCATAAATTTTGGTTGAATTTATTTTCAGTATTTTGTGAACATTTTCTCGTTCATTTATTCGCGATTCCGCTAAATGAATTTATATCTTAAAATGTGAACTCTATTATATTTACAATAATCACAAACTTCTATTTTCGAAGTGTCTTGAGACTGAGCTTGAAGAATGCAGGGACACCTTGAAAAAGGCAACTGTTAAATTGGAGAATGTCAAAGAAATTATGAACGAAAAGGAATTTTATAAGGAAAAACTTAAATATGCAGAAGAAACAGTAAAAATATTAGAAGAAAGCAAGGTTCGTATAAAGAAAACATTTTTGCCAAAAGCATTTTTGTAGTACTAATTTGTTTATATAATATTTTGCTTGATGGAAATTTAAAAATGTAAAATTAGAAATATAAATTATATTAACATTTAAATTTTTAGCTGTGTGACTGAGAAATTTCTATTAGTTTTGTGATGCTGCTGATCAATATATTTTATTTGGCATATATTATCGAATTTGCGTTGCCTAAATGAAATATTTCTCTTATGCATCGAAAATACTACATTAATTTGAATGTTTATAGATTTGAACGAAATGTAGTTCTCTCCCTTGAATGCTGCTTCTGAACTGAAAATAATTAAAATTTTACATGCGATTTTAGAAAAATCTTGAATATGAATTGCAATCGTATATGGCAAGTGGTGATTCAAAGGATGTTAAAGAAGTAGAAAAAGGAGCGAGGACCATCGACGATAAAACATTGTCAAACCTTCGGCTGGAAAGGGATGCCTTAAAAGAACAAAATAAGAAACTGCAGGAACAGTTACTTGAATTTAGGATTAATACAGAAGAAATAGAGTTGCTAAAAGAGCAAACTGAGACTTTTGCCTCGAGACTTGGAACGTTACTAGAAGAAAATGAATGGTACAAAAAGAAACTGGAAGGAATGAAATATTTAGAAAAATGTTTGGATGATTTGAAGAAACAAGCTTGGGTTTTAAGTGAAAAACACAAAAGGTAATAGTTTTGAATTTGAGCTAAAAAATTACTTTATCTCATGCTATATTTTCAGTTTAAATGTTTTTTATAGAGAATCGCGCAGAACAAATGAGCAGATGAATCAGCTGAATATGATGACAAAAGAATTGCAGACAGTTTATGAAGAAAGAGATTTGCTTCGCATCAGGATAAACGAGCTTTTAAGAATTGAATCGGAATATCATACAGTAAAAAAAAAATTGGGCGAAGTAGAACAATTGATAAACAAAAACGAAATACTCAATGCAAAACTGAGTTTCCTGCATCAATTAGAATCAGAAAATGAAAAGCTAAAATGCGAAATGGAAAATTTAAGGTCAGCCGAGAAAGAGGTTAATGTGACAAAGAAAATGATGGAGCAGTTAAAATGTGATCTTTCAGACCAAAAAAAAGAAATCAAGAGTTTGTTGTCTAAAGTCGAGCATTTTTCCAAAGATGTAGGCACCGAGTATTATTCGGCATAGAATTTAATATTCACCATAGATTATTGACGGAGCATCAAACTTTGATCTCCAATACAAATATGTACAATATATATTTTTCATGTTGCAGTACGTCGATAAAAACGAATTAAACGATTTGAAAATTCAACTCAAGGAAAAAGAAGACACTCTGAAGGAGTATGAAAGTAGGTTGAATGACATTTCGATTCTTGAATCTCACTTAGAGATTCTGCGAACCAAGTTACAAAAATGCATTGAAAATTTTATGTCAGACGAGAAGTTAATAAAACGATTGAAGGATGAATTACAAGCGTATGTTATAAACTTTCTATATCTAAAAGAATGTAAAAAACTATTTATTCGTTTTATATTATTTATGACAAAATAAAAACAGCAAAAATAGTCTTTTAAGAAAATTGAAAATCATGTTTGGTCAACTTATTCCTTATATTATAAATCACCCTAGTTCAAAATATTTTACAAAGTAAGATTCTCTAGTAGGACTTCCAATGTATGAGTGCATTATATTTTTTTATATCTTCACATCTTTCATTCCATTTATCAAAAATATTACAAGCAGAAAATAACGTTAAAATAAAGGACGTTTTTATTTCTTGAGATAGCTTTTTATATTAGCTAAAATATAAAAACATTAATATATCTAATATGATCAGAAGGAAATTTTTCTCGCACAATTTTAATGGCAAATAGGTTTGTCACATTAGATATAATATATAAATATGCATAAAATCGAGCATATACATGATATATATATATAAAGTTATCTAATTGACTGAAAAACTTTTTTTCACAGGGATTAAAATATCGTAAAATATCGTAAATGTGAATAACTTTTATTAATATTTTTATTAAATAAAAGCGCGAAATATCAAAAATCCTTCAGTTTCATGATGTCAGATTAACGAGTAATAAATTTGTAAACTCATAAATTCTTCTTATTTTTACAGATATAAACAAAGATTTCGAGATTTTGAAAAAACATCTGTTCAAAATCCAATCACTTTAATTGCAACAAGATATGAAGAAAAAATTACATTCTCTGAGGAATTAATCACTGTCCAAGAACTTGTTAATGAGTCTTGTCCGGCAATTAAAATGGTTGGTAGTATTTTAAATAATTAAAATGGATTTAATGACAGAATAATATGGAAAAAAGAGCACGAAAGGAAAACAATATTTTTTTCATATAAAAATTTATTTAAAGATAATTTATAATAATGTCTGGTGATATAATATTTCTTAACATTTACTATTCGTCAAATTCCAAAGTAAAAATGTAAAATTTAGTTTAAAGTATGAAAAAAATCTTAAAAATATGGATAAATATTTAAGAAATATAGTTTGTAAAAGGAGATCTTAATAATCGCAACAAAAAAAGATAATTATTTTGGAATGCAAATAGCTAAAAGCACAAATATTTTTTGGACGTTATTGTCGCTGTATTTAATTTAATCGTACTGATACTTTGCGGATCTTCCCAATGCAATAAAATAGACAAGCAACTTGATAAATATTGTTTTAATTCTTAATTGAAAGTTTAAAATTCATATAATTAGAATTTAAGTGTCCTTGCTTTTCCATTAATTTATGTAATATTCTATTAAATCTTCAAACTTTCCTTTCAGGATCCAGTAGATTTTAAAAGTGAAGAACAAAAGGATGAAATTAAGGATTTAATATTTAAAAATTCAAGCAATGGAAAAATTGCTCCTGCAAATTCGCACATACCCATCAGAATGAATTTAGTGGATCGAGATCTAAATCAGATGCTTATTCGAACAAAAGAACTGAAAGCACTTCTTGATTTAAAGGAAGAGAAAATCAGAAATCTAGAATCCGAAGTGACTGATCTAAAAAATAATTTATCTAACTGTTTAAAGTGTCAGAATTTAGGCAAGCATTTAGTTCAACTGGAAAGCGAAATTTTCAGTCTTCGAGAAGCGAATCAACAGTTGCAATCACAACTCGTTATCCAGTATGATGCTGCTACTAGAATAGAAAGTTTGGAAAAATCTCTTAAAAACCACACGAAAACCTGCGAATTTTTCAAGACACTTCTGAAAGATGTCGAGAATAAATTAGCATCAGAAATTATCAGTCATCAGGATGCTGTCACATTGTCAACATTAAGAAGGGAAGAAGCTTTTCTTACGAAAAAGGTTTTATACAAAGATCACTTGACCGAAATAGAAGACTTAAAAAGTCAAATACTTTTCCTCAAAACTCTTATCCAAGAACTTAAATACGAAAATCATATTTTAAACAATTTAAATATGCTTACAGAATTTACAAGAAAAAAGAACTTATCGAATGTTCTGACAAAATTAAGATCAGAATTACTTATCCTGCAGGATTTGCGTAAGCCGGAGCTTGAAGCCGAATGCAAAGCGTTGCAAAGCGAAATGAAACGTCTTGTAATCGAACTGGATCATCTTGTGGAGGAAATGGAAGATCTAAAAGCTGAACTTGACGCTGAAAAAAAATCTAAGAACCATTTAGAAAAAGAACTTTGTCAAATTCAAAAAGAATTGTTCTGTTCTACAAAAATCCGAGGCGAAAATTCTGATACAAAAACTCAGAGTACAGCTACCATAGCTGTGCAATATACGGATCAGACGGAGGAAATAAGAAATGCTTTAAATGATATAAAACTATTAAAAGATGAAAATGACGGATTTGTTAAGAAAATAGCAATTTTACAAGGCCAATGTAGAGACTTTCAAGATGAAGTCACGATTCTTCACAACAATATGGACGAATTAAATCGTAGCTGTGCTGCTGGAAAAAATATAATAAGCAAACAGAAGGAAGAAATAAATGCTTTAAACGTAAAAATTAAAGCCTACGAGCAAGACATGACAAATTTGAGGACGATAAGCGATGAGTTTAGTCAAAAATCGATCGAATTAAGAGAAAAATTGACTGCAAAAGAAGCGGAAGTGGAAAGAACAAAAAAAGAACTAAACGACATGAAAAATGAAATTCTCAAGTTCAACACGGAATTAGGAAGCTTAAAGAATAAAGTGGAATTTCGGACTGAAAAAAATGACATAAATAATTTTGGAATGGAGAAAAGTAATTCAGAAAAAGATAATTCGGAAAGTGTGATACTGAAAGTTGAAAATGATCTGGAAGAATTGAGAAGAAAACTAGAGGCATGCAAAACTTCTGAAGAAAAATTGGTCATTTTGAGGAACAGGCGAGATAGTTTGATAGTAAAAGTTAATTGTTTCGAATCAGAAGTACAATTTTTGAAAAAAACATTATCTGAATGTAATTTTCTGAAGAAAGAATTGGAGAAACTGAAGGCGGAGAAGAAACTAAATAGTTTAGAGATGACTATAGAAGGAGAAGAAAAACTGCTAGCTGACATATCCGAACTTAGGGAACATCTACAATTTCAGCAAAAAAAAATTGAGTGCGCAAGATATGAGAACTCAAGCTTAAAAAATAAACTGTATGAATTAGGCAATTTATTGGAAATCTGTAAACAAATGCATAGAACGACGATTCAGAATTCACTGAAGATTGACATTGGTATCGCTACTTCCAATCCTATCGAGTACGATAATACTGGGAATGATAACGCAGAATTATTCATTAACCGTAGCACAAGTTGTGAAAAAATAGGAGACACTGTGAGTGTTGAAGAATTTCAGTTGAAACTGACTAAAATTGAAAGCAAGCATAAAATAAAAATACTAAAACTAAAAGAGGGAAACGCTATAAAAATAAAAAAATTGATTGAGCAATATAGAAAGGAAAGCGAAAATAGCAACAGAATTTACAATGAGAATCTTAACAACATAAAGTCCAATTACGAATATAACATAAGGAAATTAGTCGAAAGGCACAAGTCAAGCATTTTAAGACTTCAATATCTACACGAGGATGAAATTAAAGAACTAAACACTAATTATGAAACTCAAATGGAGGCAATGCAAACCCTTAACGAAAATGCTGTTAATGACCTAACTTCGGGGGCTATTGAAAAATCCAAGCTTATAGAGAAGTACAACAACGACGTTAAGGAGATAGAATCTAAATTTAAAAAATTGTTTAAAGAAAAGGAGAACAAGCACATGATAGAAGTTGCAAATCTGAAAGAAAGCCTGACGCGAAAAGTGAAAGAATTAAAAGAATTGCATAAACAAGATATAGATAATCTGAGTCAAGAATATGACGAAAATCTAGCTCAACTGAAAGAAAAACACAGGGAAGAGTTAAAAAAATATAAAAGAAGCAACATAAGAAGAAATTCTATAATGAGGAACAAATACGAGAATCTTCTAATAGAAGAAAGGAAGAAATTTGAAGAGCAGATGCAAATTATGTCAAAAAAACTAAAATTAGGTAAAAAATTAATAAAATTAATAATTAATAAAATTAACAAATTTTTATTAAGATAGTTAATGCATGACAATCACTCATTTTTCAAGAATATTATGAGTTATTGTATTGCTTATAAACATACAATGAATAGTTCCAAATTACATTGTCATAAGATCGAATATAAGCGTGATTGGCTAAGTATATTAAAAGCTTTTAAAAATCTTAATTTTATAAGTTAAAAGGGTATCTTTTTGTTAACATATATTAAACATGATATGTTCAAATTTTATATTATAAAAGTTTAATAATATTTTATTAATAAGTTTTTATACATTTTATGTAGGTGAAAAAGATGATAAAATAAATGAAAACCCAAAATTTACTTGCTTGAACCAAAGTTCCTTAAGCAATGGTATGACCTCTCACTTTAATAAAATTTTAGAAAAAATTTTAAATGAAGGTTTAGAGGTATGTATAATCTAACTTTTGAGTAGAACATAAAGAGAAATCTTAAATTTTCAAATCTTCTTTTGCTTTAGTCCATTAAATTTGATGAATTAATGGTGGTTCACTGCAAAACTTGCTTTGCCGCCGAGAACTTTTACGTAAATCTCGATGGGAAAGCTGGCAATGAAATGGCCATTACAAGGGACGAGTGTCCTCACTTATCTTTACTGAATGAAGATAGGGAAGAATTACTGAAAAGGATATTCCTGTTGGAAAACGAAATTGCTACAAAGAGGTTGGAGACACACGAAACAAGTGAGCTATTTTTTCACTTATATTTTGACTTTCATTAAATTAAATTGTATGAAAATATTTCCTAGGTCCATAAAATATTAATAATATAAAAATATTGAAAGACTCCTATTTAATATTCTCTAAGAATTAAAGTAATAAAAATGTTGACAATTTTTTTTTAATAAAAATGATTTTTTAAGTTATCAGTATGGAAACAGTTGAGAAATATCAAACGGAGGAAATTAATAGTTTGTTACGAGAAGAACAGGAAAAAAATGGGAAACTCGAACTGTTGTTCACTACCCAGACAAAATCACAATCCGACTTAGAGATACAGAGCTGTACGTCAGACAAGAAGACATCATTAAGTGAGTCGAACTTCATGCAAATAGTGTAAGTGTCCAAACATTAACCAAATTTTAATAAATCATTTTATATTGATAAATATTTTAAAATTCCTTTTGTTCATTAATTCATATATGAACAGTAGATTATTATAATAATGAACTTAATGACATTTTTGCAAAATATTTTTAGGAGAGACCTAGAAATTGAAAAGTCTGTAAAGCAACGTTTAATGGAGGAGGTACAAAAGGAAAAAAATAATAATAAACGATTAATTTCAATGCTAGAAAATGAAAGACAAAAGTTTAAAGCCCAAAGGAAAAAGGATTCTGATTATATTCAGGTATAAATTATATATTATGATTTATTTTATTTATTCCATTGATTTTTTATTTCGTTTCCCTTAATGTCGGAACTCAGACATATTTTTTTATTACTTTTACGTATAGATAATTCTACATCTTACCTTTAAAGGAATGACTTTCAAATAATTGTAAAATATATATAAAGTATGAAATTTGGAAAAATTCAAAATTTTATAATTCGTAGGCAATGAGAATGAAACTGGAAAGACCTTTAAATCATGAACATATGATGGAATCTCGCCTGGATAATGAAACACAGATCCGGACAAAATTAGAATTTGAATTTGAATCTCTACAAAAAAGCTTTAATTTATGTATAGATCAACCTTTTTCAGAATTTTCTTCAGAATCTAAGGTATGTCACTTTTTCTGGAGAATTTTAAAATTAGAGGCTTAGAAAAAATCTTGTTTACATGTTCCGGCTAATAACTTTGATTCTTAATTGTAAAACATTATAATACAACAAACAAAATAATAAATATAGTTTTGTTATTTAGAGTAATATAACTCTTTATTTAGTGAATAATTTATTAAAACTTAAATTTTTGTTTATAGATAATTTATGCATGGTATTTGAGATAAATGTAGTTTACAGGTTAATGGTTAAACCCATTTTCCATAATTTAACAATGCATTTATGAGCGAGGATTAAAATTTCTTTATGTATGTATAGAGGAGTAATTAAATATTTTCTGTAAATCGTTAATATTTCAAAACAAATAATAAGCGCTCATGAAACCAAAATCTAACGTTAATTAGTTAATATGGTAAATTTGTCAAACAATATACAAGTAGATATATTAAAGCGGGAAGAAACTCATTGATTATAAATCTAATATAATTTCATTTAAAACCTAAAAAGATTAATTATTTTAATGCACATAAAATTTATTTAATTAATATAAACTTAATAAGTTTGTATTTAGTTTATATTTTCGAATGCTGGAATCATGAGTTTTTATTGAATTATAAAAATGGTTCATTTGATTATATTTATTTTTCTTTTATTTCTGTTTTAATTTTTAATGAGATTTAATAAATTCATATTTCCTTTCTAATAACAATAACTTTGTTATTGAAAATATCAAGCTTTATTTTTAAAATTAGGGGCTAATTTGATATGAGAATCAAACCACATATTAAAAGAAGTAAGTGAATCCTAAATAATTCTTAAAATATATTTTATTTTCAGGTAGTCAAAGATATAAAAAATTTGGATCAAATTGAGTCCGAAAAAGAAGAAAAATTAACTGTAGCAAAAGGTAGAAATAAAGTAAGATCGCAAAAAAATATCTAAAGGGAAATATCTACAATATATATATAATTATAAATTTTTGTGGTTTTTAAATTTACCATAATGTAGAATAATGTATGTACTCGTTGGTTTATTTTCAATATTTTTTTTTTGCATTTGATAGACATTTATTTTGAATATATTATTTATACAACTTATTTTAAAACATTCAGAAAATGATTCGAAAAATTGTATGAAATTAAAAAAACGAAAATTGTAAGAAAATTATTCCATAAAATTACTTTTAAATGTTGAGCAGATTTGAAATTGAGCAGTTTGAAAATTTTAAGGTTGATCATCATTTGGTCGACAAAGCAGCTTAAAAATTTTAAAACCATAGTAAATTCAACAAAACATTAACTGATACAAAACGCAAATGCTAAATGAAATATACATTATAAGCTATTCATGATTGAATTTATGGATTTTTCTTATAGTTATATATGAACATTTTTTCCTTTTTACAGTTGTCCGCTAGAGATACTATCAAAGTTCCATGAAAAATTTCATTTAAATTTTTTGATATTATTCAAATATTTCATTTTGAACTTTTCCGTTGAACCATCTGAAGTTTGTAATGTATTAAATTACTCTAATACAAGTTGCTGCCAAAATCTGTTTCTAATTATTAAAGAAGTTTGCCACATTATAACCAAAACTTTTAACATTTAAAAAGAAGAAATTAGTTCTTTGGTTTGGAAATGCAGTCGAATATTTCCTTTAGATAATTAAAAATTTCTATGAAGATAAATCAATTTCTTCCACAAATAAATGTAAAATTTATGTATAGATGACAATAATTCAATTTATATTTTGTATTAAACTTTAATTCTGAATTCAAATACAGTCGTTTCATATATAAAATAATTTAAACAGGGGCAAGGATTCTGATAAGTTTGAATAAAGTTTTCTTGCTTGAATAATGCTTAAAAAATAAAATTTCTTAATACTGAAAACAATCATTATTGTTCAAATCATTGTTGCCATAAAAAGAATATATGGTTGCTCCATATTGTTGGATATAAATATTTCACAGAAAATTATGAGGTTTTATATTTTTGCGATAAGCACTTCAACCAACTTGGTATTAAATCTTCAAAAGTTATTAAAACATTACTTTTATATTTTGAAGCTGTAATAAAACTAGACATAAAATGTTACTTTTATGCCTATCTCAATAATTAAAATTTTATGGTTTTTATAAGATTTATTTTATTATAAAGACAATTTTTGTTTTTCATTATACAACAGCTACTTTTTTCTCTCAAATTTTCTCTTTCTTTTGAATGGACCCGTATTCTTCGTCGATCCCGATTCAATGTAAGTGTGAAATTTATCAAAATTTATAGAAGAGTAATCGAATGATATAACTTTTTGACTCCTCTTTTTCTTCTTATTCTAAAAATAAGACAAAATGAAAAAAACATAATTTATTATATATATACTTCAAAGTAATTATATAATTTCTACTTTCTAAATAAAATTTCTTGTACAAATCTAGAAATTAGAATGCAAAAGAGTATTATTATTATTATTTAAAATAAAGCTTTATCAAAATTTTTAATTTTATGAATCGATTTAGATGAAAAATTTAGATTAATAATTATCATTTGATTTATGTAATCTGTTTTAGTGAAAGTACAAGATATACATCACAGTGAATTTATGTTAAAAGATTTTAAGTTAAAAGAAACTAATTTTATGCAAAAGATAAAAGTGTATATAAAAATTAGGAAATTTTTCATGAATATTAAAAATTTTATTATTAAAATTATTGTTATTAATTGGAGATTAAATTAAGAGAAAACATTTTTGACTGTTGGATAATATAAAAAATTTTATTCTTGTTTTAACAACTTAAGAAACTCACCTCTTCAGTTTTTGGCACACATTCACTAATAGAATTATTTTTATTGTAATAAGGATTTCTTACTAAATTGTGTTCCTCAATTTTAGTCTTCTTTCTTACATTTTCTCCCACATCATCTTCCAATATTCTTTTCTTCATATTTATCTGAAAATAAAACGCCTTTTAATGAAAAAAAACTTGTATTTAATAAAAACAGAATAATGCAAAGAAATTTGGTTTCTTTAATATCATAAATGTTTTTTGAAAACAAAAAATACAGTAAGAAAATGGGGAATGAGGATTTTGGAAACAAATTTCAATTGACACTGCAGGTAGGATAATTTTTAAATGAAATAAAAACAAAATAATAATCTCTAGTTTATGAGAAAACTTACATTTTCATTATTAACAACCGTGCTTGTTTGTTCTTTCTTCAACAAAGATTGAATAGCGTTTATTTCCATCTATTAAAAAGAATAAAAAAGGTTTGTAATTGATGAATTAATTCAGAAGAATTTTGTAACGAGGAGTTTATATTCGAAATTATCAAAAACAAATTGATTCACAAAATTTTATCAGCATTTAGTATTTTATTTTTTAAAAATAGTTACTAGATTTTTTCATTTGAAAAACAATAATTTCATGACTTTGGCAATAAAAAATTTGAGAATAAGAATTAATTTGCAGTAGATTTTGAATTATTGATAAAATATGATGATTTTTTGATTTTAAAATTAATTTGCAGTAGATAATGTAGTATTTCATCTTAAGATTATATAAATAGATGTGCCCTTATTATCTAGTGAACAAGGATATTTACGAGATTAATCATAAACTTAATAAAACATGCTTTGACCAACTAAGGATCAAATAGATAGAAAAAATACTCAGATAATTAGAATCGTGTCATTCTTAATTCATAACAGAAAATAAGCTATTAAACAAAAAATTATTCTAGGATTTATACTTTTCTATGGATTTTTAGTTTTAATTCAACGTTAATTTCTGTTTCAATATATTTTCTAATCCTAGACAAATAAGTGTTAATTCAAAATTAAGATTTTGAAGTGCATCAAACTGATTTCTAGCTGGCTAGCTTTATAAAAAAAGTATTTCTTGTAAGGCACTAAAATTTAGATAAATCATACATTCTTACCTTTTGAATTTTTTCTTTATTTGAAGTAATCACCTTTTGTGTTTTTTCATCAACAGATTCTTGTGTTTCACTAAATGGCTTCGTCAATTTGTATCTCTGATATGGAGTTAATAGAGTTTTCATATTAAACAGTACAGTTTTGGCATTATGTTTGTTCACATCTTCGAAAACACTAATTGCTGGTTTTGAGGCAATTAACTGCTCATCTCTAATCATATGTGAAACTGAAATAAATAAATAAGATATTTTTAATTATTAAAATAGATAAAAATCAAATAAAAATCATTATATTTTTGTTTCGTTCAACAAAAAAGCATAATTCTAACAGAACATTCTCAATTCGACTAACCAATTAAATTATTTTTATCTGAAAATAATACAGGTAAATCATCTCGAAATTCCTCTTCATGATTTAAGTCATGGGGACAACGAAGGCGGTTACCACTACTAAGATCATTTTCAGCAGTAGATCTGTAGAGTCTTTGTTCTTCAAAAACTGGCTTAACAAGAGGCTGATCACGCGCTTTGAGTATAAGTTGATGCAGGGCTAATAAATGCTGTCGCACCAACGGTGGAACTGGGTTGCAACATGCCAATATCCCTTGAGCTTCTCGTGGTAGATTTTCACTAATGTGTAACATCATGTGATTTGGCAAGACGTACCTAATGTTAAAAAAAGTCAGTTCATCTGAACGGAAATTAAGTTTTCGGCATCATTTGAAATTTTTTTTCTTACCCGTAGCTCTCATCATATAATCTGGCTGTACTGTCTCTCCATTCAAATAAAGATTTTAATGCATACTTTTGCCTATTTTCAAAAAGTTTTTTACTTCTGTGATACAAATCAAGATAACCTTCACTGTTCCACACAGGTTTTACATAACGCTAGATAATAAAAAAGTTTAAATAAAGCACTCATTCTGATATGTTTTTAAGTAATACTTAGGATTTAATTAAGAAATTTTGATAAACATAATCAAAAATTACGCAGACTTCATTTTATGTTAAACTTAATAACTGATCCTACATTATATTAAAACCAACCATTAAGCAAATCCTTGTACTCTCTGAAATTACAGCTTCCAACAAATTTATTTTCCCATTTGCTTTCTCTATAATTAAATTCTTCAAATTATCGTATATGTACAATAAATAATGTGTGTCTGATCTGGCATATGTAAGAAATTCATCTGGCAGAGGTCTAAAACAATAAATTACAAAATTTAAAAATATAATTTTAAAGTAAAATCAGTGAAATGACTAAGTTTTCAATTATTTGAAATGTATTTAAAACAAAATTTATATTAACAATGCTGGAATGAATCACAATTTCGATTTTGAAAAAAAATATTGCAACAGAGAAAAAAGTGTTTATTGAAAATAATTTAAATAAAAAAATGTAAAGCATAAAAAAGTACCTTATTCTCCAGTCGGCCAATTGAAAATGCTTCTGGATATCTATATTGCAAAAACTGCGAAGCAAATATCCCAATGATAAATGAGGATACTTTAACAATTTTGCAGCTTGATGTGTGTCAAACATATTAACAACATAAAGTGCTAAGTCTCTCTGCAACCAAAGTATATCCGAGTCAGCTCCATGAAAAACTTTAACAATTTTTGGATTTGTAAATATCTCATTTAAATCTTCTAAATCATTTCTAAGACACAATGTATCAATAATGTAATCTGTATCTCTAGTACTGATTTGCATTAGGCAAGTGAAGCCTTGAAATGATCTGTAGGAATGATGCTGAAAATAAAATTAAAAATCACATTAATTACTGAAAAATTAATTTACATCAAAATATTTTGTTGCATATTTTATAAATATTCTCATAATGAAAATTTTCAAATTTGTCTGTAATTTAAAAGCAGCACAAGCTACACATCAAGGAGCACTGCTGTGTTTGTGTTTGTGCACTAAATGATATTAAGATATTTGTATAAAATTTAAAAGATTGTTATTTAAAAATTAGATTATAATAATAAAACATAATTTTAATTGTCACCAATATGTACTCAACTCAACAGTTACTCAACTAAACACACTGTCCTGAAACAGATTAGCTTACCTCTAAATCCACAGCAATTTCTTTATATTTTTTTAAATCAGAAATCATAGATTTAACTCCATCAGTTGATGTAACATATATCAAGGGTGTTTCTTCTAAAGGTTTAAATAATTTAGGTTTTACAGTAGTAAGCTGATCTGGCAGAGGTTTAAAATGATCTAGTTCAAACTGATATGGATGACTAAAATGGCTGAAATAAAGAAAAAAATATTTTCAGTTCAACTTTTGAATTTTACATACTGAAATTCAAGAATGAATAATCAAATTTTGCTGAAGATCGGTTATAAACTTAAAAAATTAGTTTAGATAAAAATATTTAGTCAGCAGAAGATATTTTTAAACAGTAATTACAAAAAATCAATATCTTATTTTATATTGAGTTATCATCAGCTTATGATACTACTGCATAAAGAATAAAACTATAATACAAAGCTTTAAACCTAGCAATCATCTATCAACTAAAATATTACAGAAATATATATGTTATTTTAAAATGAAAATAGTGTGAAAATTAAGACAAAGGCAAACAGTGAAATATTAAAACATTATAAAAGAACTAAATATAGATTATGTTTAATCTATATTTTAAAGAACAGGAATAGATTATGTTTAATTTAAAGTATTGATGATTTTGGAATGAGAGTACTGAAATCAAAAAAATTGTGATAAATTTTATTACAATTATTTTAGCTTTAATCTTTATAATATAGTTTGTAATAAAGACCAAGTACATTCCAAAATAATTATTGAAATGTTTCTTATTAAACTGAAAAAAATTTAAATATATAATAAATATTAAAAATTTAAATTATAATAAATATATAATATTCTTAAGAATGAAAATTATAGAATTAAAAAATGTGAACAAACTCCTTTTAACAAATAAGATCATGTCTTAGTTTAATTTTTTAACATATTTTCTAAAATGCATTTGAAAATTTGATTTGAAAAGATAAAAAAGAATTTGAAACTTGTTTTTAATTTACATAAAATCTTTTAATAAAAGCAGATTTAAAGAAAAGATTAGATTGACAAAGTAAAAGATCAATCAGAAACATATTTTAAACATACATAATTCCCATTTCATCTACTTCTTCCATTAAGGCCAATGGCTTCATTATATTAAATTTATACTTTATTCTGGGTTCGAAACATGAATTTCTATCATTATTGATTTTATCTTTAAAATTTAACTGTGGCTTCTCAATATTTTTAGTCCTATTAAGAACTTCATTCAACACTTGCATTGAAAGAGATTTAAACTGTTTATCATTTATATTTGAAGATCCACTGTCTATTATAGCATCTGCTGAAACATTTCCCAAATTTGGATATCTGCAAATGCCAGATATTTCATCCAGCATATGACCCTAAAAAAAATTGATAAATATTAAGAATATTCTGATTAAAGGTTTATTACTTTCTAATGTTAATATGAAGTTTATATTTTTTACATACTACTATAATATAATTGTATATAATTATATACAATACTAATAATAATATTATAATTATAATAATATTGTAATATAAATATAATATTTAATAAGAAATACTTATTTAAATCACTTTCATTTTTAATTTATTATGTAAATCTTTTTCTATTAAGATGCATGTTTTTTAAATTTCAAATCAATATTTTTATTAAAAGAAACATTGTTTCTTTAAAAGTATATGAGGTTTTGATAAAATAAATATAATTTTATAAATAGAATATAGATGTTTAATAATGTGTTTAATTAAAATCATAATAAATGAATAATGCAAATATTGAGAAAAAAAGTGAAACCTTTTTACTTCAATCAATATCTGATAAAAAACAATTAAAGCAATTTTCCAGATCCTAAAAAATTAAATTGTGAAAATATAAGTTAATATAAGAACTATTATGACCATAAATTTGGTTATAACAAATTATTGTTCTATTATTAAATTATCCCAAATAAAAGCTAACTTGATATTTAATATTTAGCAAGATAATATACATTTTGAATGGTAAATTGTCATGCAAACTATAACCTTTTAAATAAATGAAATTGAAAAAATGTCATTAATTTATCAGCATATTAAAACCATTAAACTTACTACTTTTTCTAAAATTGAGTCATTTGCTTCTATAATTATTTCTATTTTTTCATCATCATCTTTATTTTCCATATTGGCTCTACAACCAGCATTCTTTATTAATTTAGATAAAATACACAGCACTCTATTTGACTCTTTTTTCATGACATCATGAAAACTTGGATAACTTTCATATATATCTCTACCTTTCCCACAAGGTAATCGATTTGAACTTTTAGTAGCCTCAGTCAGTAATTTGAATCCAGCCTGCAAAACGTATGTAATAAAATTATAGCTAAAAATTATCATTTCACTTATTATTCCGGTTGAAGAAAAAAATTTTTATTACCAAGAGAGCTGATTAAAATTTTAAATAGTTTAAAATTAATTAAAATTTTAATTGTCTTTACCTCTACAAATTCTTGAATGTTATTATATCCGGATATCGATTTTAAATTATAACTATTGTCCAGTTTATTCTCAGAAATTACGGTACCCTCATTCCTTACGTCTTCCATGTTGTTCAATGAGTGAGAGAATGAAAAAAATAATATTTTTTAATCTAATTCCACGTTTAACAGAAATTTATTATTATGATCAAGTTTGGATATGCTCAGATAATGTGCAATGATTGAAGTTAAATTTGTTTTTTAAAAATTATGTTTTATTTTATGATCTTAATGTAAAAATTTTGTATTAGAATTGATTCCCATCTAACTTTTTTCAATTAATAAATTGAATTGAGTTCTTATAATCAAATTTATAATTTTTTTTTAATTTATAATTTTTTGAATCTAGCTGGCATGAAATAATGAAGTACGCGATTTTTGTTTTCCAAGACCGCGTGGACATATATAATAGACTATGTTTATAAGATTTGTCCCTTTTCAAATATCGTTGTTGGAATACAAATTTATTGATCATAAGTTTTGAATCACTAGCAATAAAAATATATTAATTATTTGAAGTTAACAATATTTTTTAAATGAAAAATCAACGTCACTTTGTTCTTTCAGCCATTAGATTATTTTAATTTACATTTGTTATATTTCTTTTTTGCTGTTAAATTTGATTGATAAATCTAAACTTTTTTCATCAGATTGGTACGTTTTTAAGGCTTTCAAATTCTTACAACTATTGGCAGGGTCCTGATTCAAATTTTTGAAATCTGAACTGCTCAAAAATTTTTAGTGTGAAATTAGTGTGTAATTCCAGAATATAGAATTATCATTAAAATAAAAATGCAGATCATAAAATTCCAAATATTTTCATGAATTTCGAATTTTTTTTGAAGATGGATTCTACAATCTTCTAATAAAAGTGAATAAAAATAATACAAAAGATTTTAGATATATATATTTATTTCTTCATTGGATGTGTGACATATATGCTATGTATATAAGATGGTCTTCACTATTTACTCATTAAAATGAAAAATCACATTTTAACTAAATTTTTTTATTTTACAGCTCTAGTGTGAATAGTATGGATAAAGAAGAAGTAAAAAATCTTCTTTCTGCTCTTATAGTGTCAGCACCTACTCCATATTATGTTCAAAATTTATTGTATGATTTTAAAAAAGAATTTGGTTTTAATTTACCTATATTTGAATATGAAACTTCTCTTGATTTTTTGAACTCGTTGTCAGATGTTATAAAGGTGAATTTGAATTCTTAAAATTGTGAATTGAAAATGTAATTAAAAAAAAATTTAGCATTTTATATCAAGTATCAGATATCACACATTTTTTAATAGAACTATCTTTAATATTTCATATTACATTTTAATTTTGAAGCTATATATGCTCAAGGCTAATTAATTAAATACTAATAAATTTATAATTTATTTAGTTGACAGGTTGTGCTCCACAGATTCAAGTAAAATTAGTTGAGAATTCCAAATCAGCTCACATATGTTCTCTAGTTAAAAGGCAAAATATAAAAAAAGGAAGGAAAATGAAATTTGATTTTGTGAAAACAATTATGAGAAAGACAAGTAATAATGTATCTGTAAATAATAAAAGGTATGGTTAAACAATTGTGGTTTTAGATATTTATATTTTTTTATAAATTTAAAATTAAATTAATATTTTTTACTTTTAGATATCACGAAAATAAAAGTTCTCAGTTAAGACAAAGTTTTAAAAATGACTCATCCAATCAACATCATGAAGTTACTAATTTGTATCCAACTTCAAATAATTCAGATTTTGTTAACTGTACAGTAGACTTGACAAATTCATATACACAAGAAAGTATTCAGAAAAGTAATATCTCACCTCAAAATGAAACTGAAGATGAGGAAGATTATGAAAATGAAGTAATTAATGATTACAATACATTAACTGAGTTAGAAATAATAAATGAAATGGCAATTGCATTATCTAAAGTAAGCTAATTATATTTCAATACTAAAGGAGTTTTTAATTTTAATTATTCTTTACACTTATAAAAGATAGATAATTAATTTAGAAATTGCTATTTCTTTATTTTTTAGAAAGTAAATATTGATGTAAACATTGTTACTGATATTTGTGATTTTCCAAAATTGGATTTGAAATCATATGCTGCAATGGGAGAATATGTAGAGGTATATGTGACTAGAGTACATAATCCTCAAAATTTTTATCTTCAGTTAAGAAAATTCAAATTGAAGTTAACAAACTTGATAATTCAACTACAGTGAGTAAAAATATGGATGAGTTTTTTCATTATAAAGATATGATTTAAAATAGTTAAGAATAGGTGATAATGTTAAAAATATAGAGGTAGAAAATATTTTATAATTTTAATAACTATTTTATTATATTGTTTTAATGTGTTTCCTATGAATAAGATTAAATAAATTTTTTGAAATCCAAAAAATTATAGTAATGTCAAATAAAATCAATTGTTAATTAGTTGTTATATTATAACAGAAATATGCTGTATTGTAAAAAAATTATTTGTTTTGAACTAGCAATTCTTACAATAATTACTATTTTAAATATTTAATGTGCATTAATACCTAGTTTTTCAATTTTTTTGCTGTTAAATAATTTTACATTTTAAAAAAATTTATCTTAGAATGTGAAAAGAAACTGTTAATCCACTAGATTAAATTTTACTCATATATGAGTAACAAACTGAGTGCATTATTATTTTCATGGTTTCTATATTATTAACTTTTTTAAAATACCACTTTTAAATAATATTTTTAATAACCACTAAATAATTTTAAAATACTACTTTTCTTTTGTGTTTAATTTCTAAAGACAAACATATTTAGGTTATTCATTATGTAGATTAGTCAATATGTCTAGTCTAGATTATTATTTTTGTGTTTAAATGATCTAAATGTATATCTTTTATAGTAGATATGATTTAGTAGAGATATAAAATTTAATTGTAATGGAATTGATTTCCATAAAATATAATATAAAATAATGTAATTTTTACAGGAAGTTCTATAATCAGAATCTAAAAGATTATGAAATACCAAATGATTTAATAAAAGCTGATTTGGTTTGTGTTGTATTATATGAGTCAGATAATAAATGTGCAGAATGGCATCGATCAATAGTATTAGACCTCCTGGATTTTTCAGTGGTTTTGGTTAAGTTGGTAGATATTGGAACAATATTGGAAGTTGAAAGCAAAAATTTAAGATTCTTACACCGTCAGTTTGCCCAATTTCCAATGCAAGCTTTAAAGGGGCACTTGGCTTATTTAAAATCGCCCAAAGATGATTTTTGGCCATCCAAAACTAATAAAAGATTTGAAGACTTAGTATTAGATAAAGATCTAATTGCAGGAGTTGTTGATTTAGATTATAAGGTATATTATTTATATAAACTGAAAAGCAAAAAATTTTATCTTCAATATTTTTTAAGATAATTATTAAAAGAAAAATTATTCTTATTTTTTGATACAATTTGTTTCTATAGGACTTATGGTTGAGCGTCGCTTTGTCTAATACAAATGGACCTGAAATTCATATAAGTGATACACTAGTTGAAGAGAATTTGGCAATATTTGAAATCCATGAATATTTTTGGGAATATTTTTTATCAGTGAATAAAACTTTAGAAGACAATTCTGAAAATCAATACTCACACCTGCAAAATTCATTTGCATCTAAAAATATTTGGCAGTCTCAAAAATCAAGGTCTAAAAAAACAATTTCTGAGACTCTTAAATATTCTGCAGCTAATATCAGACTGAAAGAATTGTTTAATAATAATAGGCTATTGCCAGTATTGAATTAAAGTTGCTGGAACTTCTGATATTTGAACACAAATATTTTGAAATAAATCAAAAATTAATTGTAAAATTAATAATAAATTGCAACAATATTAATAACTTTCAAACGTATAAAATGTTTGAAAGACATAATTAATTTTATTTTTTAAAATTTCTTGATAGAATGTATGAATGTTGGCTCAAATTTGAACTATTAAGGATCATTCCAATCTAAAAATAAATTCTCTTTTTTGGATATTTTATTTTTTCATTTTTGAAATTTTTTGAACTCTGAGATTCATTCTTTTTTTTAGTTTGTGCTGGTGAATTTTTATTTTTTTTTGTTAAATATAACATCTTAATTTAATGTATTTTTTTTATAATTATCAAATAAAATTCATGGAAAAATTGTATAAATATATTATTTGAAGATCAATATAATTATTAAGACCTATGTAGCAGTCTAAAAGATTTTTTAAATATAATGTAATAGAATAACATCAATATGGTTTTACAAAACTTCATGTAATTTAAGTTTTATATCATTTAAATTTGTAAATAATTGAAATACAATTGTAAGAAAAATACATTATTTGTTATACATGATATAAAAACTAAAAGAACACAAATTCAAATGGCTTCATAAAAATAATTTCTAATTCCTTTTGAGAAATATTAATATTTAGTAAATTTAGAACTTTCTTATGAATTTTTAATAAAATAAAAATTTCAATAATTAATTTTACACATATTAATAATAATAAATTTTAAATGGAAGAAGCTATTTACAGTTTTACTTTATTAATTATTTCCAATTGAATTACTTTATTGAACAAGAACTATAAAAACCACCATTTCTATAAATAAAAGAATATTAAAAAATTAGATGTAGCTAATATAAATTTATGGAAAATTTATTTCAAAGAATTATAAAAGCAAATAAAAATATCTTTCTGTGCAAATGAAAATATTTGTGATAATAAATTTGATTCAATTTTTTAATTTTTATAAATTTTATACAGTTTGAGAGATTAATATTTACTTTTATTTTTTTTAAGAAAATTTCTTTTATACTCATTTGTATATATATCTGACTGATGTGATAACAGAAGAAATGTATCACAAATATTTAAATTTATAATTAATGATGAAAAGGACAATATAATCTTAATAAATTAAAATTTAAAATTATTAAAATTTTTGAAACTAAGTCTTAGTTTCTTCTTAAATAAAAATTATATTTAGTTCATTATTAAATCACATTAAATTTATTTTTGCCTTGGAGTTAAATAATGCAGATATAAATGATTGTTTAAACATTTTATTACTATAAATCCAAATTTTACTAATTGATTTAATATTTTCTGTAGAATAAACTTTTTTATTTTACGATTCTTGTTACTTACTTATTTTACTTAGTTTACTCGTTTAACATTTTAGGACTGTATGTGTTTAAATTATTTGAGATTTAAGTTTTAGTTTACTATATATAGATATTCGGAAATCTCGATTTTAGCGGTGTATAAAGATTTTCACGAGGACACAACTTTAGCTAAAACCACGTTACATAAAATCATATTGTTTTACATAAAATCAACAACGTGCTAACAGAAAGGAATCCGACATGGCGGCTTTATTGAGCTTGGGTGTTTTGACGTTTTTTGTTTTATGTATGGTAATGCCTCTGTTGAAAGTGGAAGGAAAGCAATCTTTAGTTAATTTAGATGAAGATAACTGGGATCAAATGCTTGAGGGAGAATGGATGGTTGAGTTGTAGGTGATATTAAATACCATTTGACAGTTCATATTTCTTCAAAAAGTTACTGTAAAACAAATTTATTTTTTAAAATTGAATTTCTTAGTCAACGTTTTAAAAAATTTTTGCTTTCCGCACATTTAGTCATAAAAATTTATTTTTATGTAAATTATTATATAATGCTTTTTTGCAAAATCTGAATATGAAATGCAGTATGCTTGATTTTAATATTCGGAATTATTGAAAAATAGATAATCAAGTTTCTACAATTAATAAATAGTGACATTAATATCATAGAATTATCAATTAATTTCAGTTACGCTCCTTGGTGTCCTGCTTGTAAAAATCTTCAGCCTAAATGGAAAGAATTTTCAGACTGGAGTACAGATTTAGGTATTAATGTTGGACAAGTTGATGTTACAACTTCACCAGGATTAAGTGGCAGATTTATGGTTACAGTTTTACCCACAATATTCCAGTAAGATTTTAAGAATATTATAAAATTATTAATGAAATTGATGAAGATACTAATGGTAAAATCCTTTTAGTGTTTTAAAGGGAGAATTTCGACAATATAAGGGTGGACATGATAAAGAATCTTTGATTTCATTTATTGAAGAAAAGAAGTGGGAATCTATTGAACCTGTACCTAGGTGGAAATCACCAGGATCATTTCAGATGTCATTGCTTTCTTATTTTTTTAAACTAGCTACAGTCTTAAGAGTAATGAAAATCCTTATTATATTTCCTTTTTGATTAGCTTGACTTATAATATCTTAATGTGGTATGCTAATAAAAAAACTAATTTCAGTTAATATTCTTATTTTTTTCATAGTCTATTCACAATCGATTATTAGAAGAATATGGACTACCAACTTGGGGTTCTTATTTAATTTTTGCTATAGCCACAATATTTATAGGAGCCTTTCTGGGTTTAATATTAGTTTGTATAATAGACTGCATTTATACTCCTAAATCATCAGCTGAAAAATCTCCACTTTCACTGAAAGAAGAAGTTGAGGTAATTTGAAAAGTGTTCTTTTTATTGCAGTAAATTCCATTTTTTATTTGAAAAAAATCAATAATTATATGAAATTATTATAGAAAAAAACAAATTTTTTATGATTTCAAAAATAATGTAAGATATATAAATCATTATAATCAAATATTAAATTGTTAAGGTAATTAAATTGCATTTTATATAAATTTTTTGCCTGTTCTATTTTGATGTACAATCAGTTTAAGCTGTTGTTTTGTTTAATGAATACAGTTTTTTCTTACTTCCAATTTTTATCCAATTAACAAATTGTGAGATTGTTAAGAAAATAATTTTAATGTTCAGATATACCTTAATATATATATATATATTATATACACATACATTATACATATATATAATATATGTACTATATATTAAGTATAGTATATTTTTCTTTTTGTCAAAATTTATTTACAGATCCAGTACATGAAATCTAGGTAAAGATATGGAGAAACTTATGTATAAATTATGTAACTTTTTATAGGTCAAATTAATTTGTCAAATTATTGAAAAGTCAATAATTTTTAGAATTAAATAATTTAATTAAAAAATAAAATGAATACAAATATATTGTATGATATATAAACTTGTATGAATTATTAAAATTGTATATTGTACATAATTACTTGAATAATTTATTCTAACTCATTTTATCTATAAGGTGTCAGTTGCTTATTCATCCTGAAATGAAAATCATTTTAATTAGTTTATATGGAAGCACATTTAGTTCTATAACTACATGTAAACTTTTTAATTGTCTATGTAAAATTTAATGGGATTTTTGTATTTTATTATTTTAGACTGATGAGATAGATGATCTAGTAGATGAAAGCGGCGATGCAATTAATGATAAAGCTGAGAGTGAAGATAAAAGTGACTTTGAACACAGTCAGGAAGATGATAAAAACTTAAGTGGTGGAAGTGGAGGAGAGTCCAGTCCTAATGTTAGAAAACGGCGACCTCGGAAGGCGGACTAAGCAAACCAAATAATATAAAAAGATGAATAAAAATTAAAAGCAAGTTTTTGAAGAAGTGAAACTGAATGACATTTTATAATAGTAAATATGATTTTTGTGTACAGAAATTTAGAATATGTACATTAAGGTTTTCAAAAGCCTAAGTGCCTTTAATAAATTAAAATATTAGGCTCTATAAGTCTTAGCATAAATAGGTGATTTTTTAGTATTGAGAAAGAGGAAAAGGAGCTAATGCAAATTATTTTGATAATTTTGTTATGATTGTATTATGTAAAGAATATTTTTTTCAGTTTTTTAAATGTATAACATGGCATAAATGAATAGAATGTTTCTACATGAAGATAGTAAATTTCTTTGCAAGATATGCAAGATAGTATCTAACAAAATAAGTCTGCCATTACTCAATGAGTCTTTAAAAGAAAAAAATAAAAGCTTTCAATTTTTTAAACTTATCGTCGCCCAGAATCTGAAAACTGTTGTGTGACATGTATTAAGCAGCTTAATATATTTGTCAGAAAATTATGTTTTTATATAATTTTTTTTATTGCATATAATACATGATTAATGGCATTATGGTATTTGCTGATTCACTATGATGCTTAGCATATTTAAATTTTAAATTTAAAAATCATTATAATTTTATCTAAAGAAATAGTTTTAATTTACTTTGGATTATTTTTCTAAATTAAATATTTGCTAATTTAATTAATTACTATTATTCAATACCATTTGTAAATGATTCAGTACAGAATTAATACAATTTTGTAAAAAACATTTTTTTTAATAATATAATTTTCCAAAATTTGTAATTTATGTGGCTTAAAGATCAATTGTAATGATCTATGTAAAAGTTTTAAACATTTATTTAAAATCAAGAAATTAATTTTATTTTTTAAATTTATATGATTATTGAATAATAATGTATGCAATTATTATATACTAATTTAAATGTCTGGGAATACAATGAACACTGTTTCAAATTTAAAATATTGATTTTAAATTAAATTGCATTAAATCAGTTCACTAAGTAATTATGTAGAATTTTTATAAGAAATAAAAGTTATACAAATAAATCAAATACATCACAATCTTTTTAGTAGTAACTTCAAAAATTTATTTTTTAAAAAAGCTATTTTTTCATATTTTCAAATTCTGTTTACTTAATTCTAATGATTGAAATTTTAAAATCCTTTGATTTCAAAAGTAATGGAGGAAAATTCTATTGATCAAAATAAAGAATAATATTTTTTGGTATGAAGAAAACTTTTTGGATAAATTGCATGCCTTCAAAAAAATGTATATGTAGCTTAAGCCTAAATTATAAACTAAATGCAAAATCTAAATAAATATATAAAAAATATAAACAAGATTAAGTTGTTAATTTGAAGTTTATTATTTATAAATTGTGTATAAATTGAGTGTTACAAAATCGAAATTAATTTTTAAAAGATTCCATATATAGCAAGAAACAATAAATTATCTTTAGTTATGAATTATTTCGGGAACAAGGGAAGAACTAAATATATGTATGAAAGAATCAGAAAATGATAAAAAACCATGATTTTTTTTTAATAAATCATTGGATTTTTAAGATTATTAAGTAAAAATTTTAGTATTCTGCATCCATTAGTTGCAATTTTTTGCGACAGGAGGAAAAATGTTGCGTACGATTGCCGCGCGATTCGCCAGCCAATGTAGAGCTCCATTTAATCCCCTATAAATAGAGGCCGGAATCCCTACCCACAAAAAACCGTCTAACAATACCCATATTATTGCCTTGCTAGCGGCTCCAAGCTCTTCCAAAATTAGTAACTATTGAAGCCGCCATTAGCAATATTTATCACGACTAATTTGTCTATATTAGTATTTGAATAGTTTCTATTCGCACTAAATTCTAATGCCACTTTTCCTAAATCAACAAATCCATTGTGATATACCTCGTGTTCGCATGTCGTATGATAACATGCTTTATTCTTCGCTTATACATTTTATTTTATTTTTTGTAATATACACTATCTTAAACCAGTCATTGGAAATGAAGTTAATTAGTTGTTTTTAAGCCAATTAGCTTTTAACATTATTTATTTTTGTGTTATAAATAAAAAAAACGATGACATCTTTGGCGGAACAATTAAAACAGTTAGCAATTCCTCAAATATTGCAGCAACGTGAAATAAAGAAAGTTTCTCTGTTATTTGACGAAAAGGAAGCTGGAAAGTTAGATCGAGATGCACTTTATGATATTGGATTAGATGGATTGAGAGAACTAATATTAAAAGATCCAGTTTTCTCACAATTCTCAGAAAACCTTTTTAGTGTTAATTCAAGATTTTTAGAAAGAACTACTCAGTCGAGAGATTTGAATAAGAAATTGGATAAAAATATTGGAAAATTTTTGCGCTTGCTATCGCCATATTTGTTGCTTAAGCCAGCTCATAAAGCTCTCGAATGGCTCATTTGCAGGTTAAAATATTTTTAATTTCTGAATAAAAAATATGAGAAAATGATCTAATTCAGAAAAAAATTGCAGGTATCATATTCAGGATTTCAATGTGGATGATTTGATGGGGTTGATTTTGCCTTATCATGAAACAAAAATTTTTGCCAAAATTCTGCAGCTTTTTAATTTAAAGTTACCTTCATTACATAATTTCACATGGTTAGAAGGAATTCAGAAGCAGGGTGTGCATCTTCCTAAGGCTATTTTGATTAATCATGTAATAAGTGACATATCATTACTGAGATTTATATGCAATTCATTTGTGAAAACAATTGAGGTAGGCTACTATTAATTGTTCTTTTATGGATTTTTTCAAGACTTCATTGCCCTAAAATTTAATTTATTTTAACTAAATATTAAAATTAATATGCATTTACATAGTAAGCTTCTTTATATAACAGTTATTTAAGTTGGTGTGTGTATTTGTAGATTAATAACTATATTCAAAATTCATTAATGAAAAATAAAATTTATTTATTATTAAATCTATTAATCTAAAAATTTATTTATAATGATAAGTTATAACTTTACATAAATAAATCTGTTTTAAGTACAGATGTCTGCTGCCATATACAAAAATTGATGTTTATTTGTTATTTTTATTCTTATTACAAATTTTTTTAATGCAATTTCATTCAGCCTTATACATATTTTGCAAAAAATATAAATAACTTATTGACCATTAACTTTTTATGATTTATGCAGGAACATAAAAGTTTTGCAGGAGCAGGAAAACTAGTTACATTGATAAATTTTTATTGTGTGATCATGGTCAATGCAATTTCAAGAAATAAAATCAGTGACCAGCATTTAACTGTTCTTTTGCCTTCACTTATATCAGCTTTAAGCAGTGATTTGGTAAATGTAAAAGCTGCTGCATTTATAATATGTGGTCAGCTTGTTGCATCACATCAGCTTTCATCAAATTTGTTGGAAGAATTTTTATCACATGTGATTAATAATGTAAGTATTTTCAAGTTGAAATTTATAAATTTAACTTTGGAGTTTCAAAATTAAAAATTATGAACATCTATCATTGCTAAAAAATAAAAAGTACAATGAAAAAATTATTGAAACAACAAGAAAAAAAATTTTATTTTACAATATTAATTTATTATTTTTATATTATTCATAATTATATCTTTATATTTTTATTTTTAATAATTTATTGTTATCTAAATTTTATAAATGTTGTTGTAGATAATAACTAGT
>JAOWBB010001841.1:0-42851 GCA_028565995.1 Ricinus marginatus | reverse complement strand
TATAGAATAAAAAAATTTATAGAAAAGGTCTTATAAATGAAAGAATTATCTAAATATTAACCAAATAATTATATTTCTTGACTTTTAAAAAAAATTATTAAATAAGTTATTTTAAAATTAATTATGGCTTCCTATATTATAAATTAAATTTTATGATGATATACTAATGTTTATAGCTTATAAACGGGTTTTCCAAAAGGGGGGAAAAATTTAAGTAAACGTAGGTTACATTCTGTTTAAAAAAGTGAATTGTGTAGCAAATTTATTTAGGAAGATTAACTTGAAAATATTTCCACAGGTATAAATTAAAGAGGCTCGGCCTTTGGAAAAGAACAAACGAAGAGGAAGCTTTATTTCCACAAAATTTTGGAGTTTACAGCCAACTATTATACAAAAACGACGACGAAGATGATGATTACTTGAAATTTAAATATGATCTAAAGACATCTTCTGTTTTGACATATCTATCCGAAAATCTACTTGAAGGCACACAAAAATTGGCCAAATGGAAATGCACAAGCAAGGCGATGGCTGCATATAAGACGTTGTATGTGACTGATTACTCTTTTAAAAGATTTTATATATTCTACATGGTGGATGATTTAGATCAGGTTTTACTATTTATTTTGCAGAAAACATGGCAAACGGAAAATGAATATTACCATACAAGAAGTAGAAGGGCAGATTCTGGTAACTTACAAGGGTCGTCGTTTGAAACCTAAGTTTATGACACTTACAATGTCGCCGCCCGCTCCCACGGAAGTGCTTAACGATGTAATTCTGAGGGTGTACAACTCGAGTGAATTTAGGAAGCCGCGCAGAGTAGCCATGAAATTATCGTAATCGTTATATTCACTCACTTCCAACTATTTATTCCAGATTAATTTGTTCAGAACTTATTGCATAATTTCCATATAATTATATTTAATTTTTCTAGGTGTTTTCAACATTTTATACCTATCAGAAAATTTTTTATTGAAATAATGGATCGTAAAGGCCGTCAACCTGCTGATTTCTACACTCTAATTTTTTTCTTTGATTTTTTATCTTTTTTGTTGGTATTTTTTGGTTTCCAGTATTTCACGGAGGTAAGTTTTCTTTTCTCGGGTGCAGAAACCGTGGATGAATTTAATTTTTCTACTCACTTGGTAATGCCTATAATCAGTGGATAACTTTGATAATGAAAAAGTCTTGCAGTGAAGAAAACTAACTTTGCAAGATTTTCAGATTTAACTTGATCTTAATTAAAATATATCTAGAACCGATAATTTGCCCCAATTAAATGAATTTCGAAAGGCGAAATTTCATTGTAGCAAATGTGCAGAAATAACTTTTATTGAAGGATATGTTTATCGTGAATACGGAACAAAGAGTATGAAAAAATTAAAAACCAATTCAGGCACGGAAGCATTCTAAACTAAACGAAACGCACTTATTTCTCCAAAAATCTGTAGAACATAATTTTTATTTGCTTTTCGAGACATTTTTATTATGATTTGCCTATGGAAATGAAAAGCGCAACAGAGAAATGTTTTTTTGATTTCATCTATCTTGAGTAATGCCTTGGTTTCAATGTTTTCTGCTTTCATTAACGATCTACCCTGGTGCATCTCTCATCCATTACTTTTTCCACAATTTTCCGATTGCGCCTTCAGAGTATTCGTCTTCACCGGCAGCGTCATTTAATCATGATTAAATTTCTTCGACAAATAAATTAATTTTCGGGCTTCGATGCCCAAGGCATTAGTAAATTTTTTTTTCTCACGTCTAACTTTTAGCCGCGATAATCCATCTAAGATAAAATTTAGACAAAATGTGCAGTTTTGCCCAATAGAAACAAACCTACAAATCCTGAGAACTCCTTAAATAAACGGAGTTGTTTTGATCTTGTTTGTTCCCGAATGTCCATATTCCTTCGGATCAACTGGCGCACTATGCATTGATATTTAGAAAAAAAAACTTTTGAGAAGATCTCTTGCTAGAGATTTTGTAATAGAAATGCTTGTATCTGGGAAATATATTTACGGAAAAAATGATTGAATTTCAAGGTAAGGAACTGTGTATTTGTTCGCACAGCATTTCCACTTTATCCAAAATTAAATTGTCTTTATTTCCGTGAATACATATGAAAGATTTGTTCTAGGTACGATTCAGAAATTTAAGGAAAATTTTTTACCTGGTCGAAAAAATTTTTACGAAAGAAAATATAATATTTAACTGAAAAGGAAAATTTAATTTTTAAAAGAACAAAAAGATAACTTTTGCATCATGGTTTATGGAGTAAAAGTTTTTATTTTAATCCCCGGAATTGCTTTAGGTGAGATTTAGAAATGTAGAAGAAAACTTCTATTTGGCCGAGGATCAAGTTTCTGGCACTTATCTAATCGCTGTGCTCGTTCATTTTCTAATAATCATCATAGATCGAGTCTTGTATTTGAAAAAAAATGTCATCGGTAAATTGTTATTGCAAATAACTCAGGTGTTAATTATTCACATTTGGATGTTTTTGGTTCTGCCAAAAATCAGGGAAAAGTAAGCGAATTTATTTCCTGAAAATAAATTAATATACATTATTTTTCAAACAATTATTAATTCTTTATTTTTACAGACCTTTTACCGAATTAACTGTTCCTCAATTATATTATTTTATAAAATGTTTGTATTTCCTCATGTCTTCATATCAAATGAGAATTGGATATCCGTTCAGAGTTCAGGGCCATTTTTTATGCAAAGAATATAGGTTTATAAATTACATAGCTTACAAAGGGTGAGTTAAAAATTTTGCTGTTTGATGTGTTTTTTTCATTGTTCAAAACATTATTTTGAACGGATATTATATCCGAAGATCTTGAACACAATTGTGATTGTTATTTTATCATTGTTACATCTCAATCCATGTGTCATTAACATTGACGCTGATGGTAAAGGACTAAAGTGTAATGAAATAGGATATTATCTAAAAGCATTTTACAATGTTTAAAAATTTTTCAGGTTGCAATTTATACCATTTTTTAACCAGTTGCGCATCATATTAGACTATTGCTGTATACACAGCTCTTTGAGTATAATGGAATGGATCAAAATGGAAAGTATGTTTCAAGTTATTTTTGAGACCAAGGTAAGTTAATATTCTTTTAAGCCAATACATCTCAGAATCGAAACTAAGAAAAGCTGGTTTCCATAATTAGACCTTTCTTTCCTAAACATGATTGGTCTTTAATGAAATAAAATGCTTTGAAATATTTTTAAACTGTTAAGAATTAATGAAAAATTAGTGCATTATGCTAGAGACGAGAGCTATCATTTTAAATTTTGGATTGGCTCAGCAAGAAGATTCATTACTTTTTAGCGAACTCATATTTGGTTCTCATAAGTTGGAACTTAGTCAAGAATAATTTGATTGTTTTGAATAAGTTTTCGCTGTTTAGGTCTTTTTTCTCTCTCTTATAACTCCGCGCTTGAAAACAGGTATGAGAAACTTTTTTGAAAACATTTAACATGTTATAAATGATATTAGATAAAATTAAAATTATCCACTCACAAAATTTACTCTATAATTATAACTTTTATGAAAATTTCATCATAACCCTTCGTCGTTATAAGGATATAATGAGAAACATTGGTCATTTTTAGATATATCTTTTTCGCATTGCTTGATATAGCCTTTGAAGAATATATACAACCTTATTATTAGATCTTAAATCTTTATTTTCGGTCATTTGTATTCTGTAATTCAATGTAATGAATGTTACATAAGAGGGTGGAAGATAGACTGGTTCTAGATTTAACAATGAGGTGCACATTTTTACAAGTTTGGTCGAAGAGATTGATTTCACAATTTTGAAAAATAATATTTAAGAATAAATTTTTATAATGTTTTAAATAGTAGCATTATTGATAGATACATTATTCTATTCAACGCAATCCACATCATTTACGAATTGCTATTATGATAGTGAAAAGGTTATTTCATATTTTTTTTGATAAAACTCTTTTAAAAGTGTTTAAGGAAGAACGCTGAACGTTATCCGACCCCAAGGGGCATAATATATCCGAAACTTAAAAAATATGTTCCCGGCGTGCTCACCTTTATCTTCCTGGTTTTCATAATGTGGTTTCCGTATTTTCTGTTTGCAATATTCGAAACAGTATCCGAAGTGAATCTTCCTAAAATGGGTATTCTGGACCTCGCAATTGGATCATTTGGGACGATATACAAGACAAAAGCATCCTATGAGAGCATTATACCGTGAGTCGTACTGTGTTTTAACCCTGGTAGTCTCTATAGTAATTCGAAGAAGATATGTGTCATGGGCGGCCGTGTAGATTCTATTAAATTTTGAATCTTTGTGTCGATTTCTGAACCTAAATTCGTTATTTTCAGATTCAAATATTCCGATTTCGATTTATTAAAATCAGTTTACAAAGAAAATAAAAAAGTTTGGTCTTTTTTGACGAATTACAAATATGAAGATGTGGCGGTATTGAAATTTCCATTTCAACCGCAGGAATCGTGGAATATCAGACTGAATGAATTTCATAGATTAAACCGAACCATCCAGCAAAAAAGTACATTAAACTTTTGTATTTCAATGTAATTGTAAAAACGCCTATAACTATTACATTTTTCTTATAATTCCTAAATTTTTTGAAGATATTCCAAAAATAATGATATGAATTATGGATATGAGAAAGGCACTTATTTATTATTACTATTATTATTAATAACAATTATTAAAATTATTGTAATGATGTACGTTTCAATAGCCATCGAATTGCTTTTTCTTTTAAGAAGTCGCTTTAAAATTGTATGTGTCATGGAAAATCTACAGAACTGAACGGGCACAAATTGTTGCCACTGCGTCGGGAGGTAAAATAATTAAACTGCCCAAATCAGGTGCCATGAGGGACGAATTTGCCAGAGCATTTAAAGGAGAAGGCAATGTAATATTTATGAATTATGCGCTGCCCAAATTTCTTCAGATTAATAATGAAGGAAATGCAATTCCGGAAGCCGGATTTTTCAGTCCCAGACAATTTAAAAGTTGGTTTTGTTACTTTTCAACCGCATTATAGTTTTTTTAAGTATTTTCTACACGAATATTAATTTTTTCCTCCCGAATCAGATGCATATCGAAATTCGACGATGCGATTGCTGATGTCAAAAGACAATTTTGATGCAAAGTTGTGGGAGGTTACTGAATTGGGGGATGATGAGCTAGAAAATTCAACAATATCAAGGATCCCATATCAAGACTATAAACGTATAACTGTTTTTACTTTCAATCGGAAAAACATACCAAAGTCTCTTTCGCATATAAGCAGGCGGGGGTAAGCTTTTATTGCATAACTTTTACTATTAAATAACTTTTATATGTATTAAAGAGAATTTAATATCATTAATAATTTTAGAATAATAGGATTATATATATCAATAGTGTTTGTTACCTGGATGGTTGTGAAAAGATTCATGAACATCTATCCTTTGATACAGTTTATAGATTTGCCTAATGTGGATCGATTGTTGCAGGTAATATATATATATATATAGTACAGATGTACATTTTACTTATGTAACATGGCATTACGTTTATATTTAATTCATTTATAGAAAAATAAAGAAAATCAGAAAATTTTTATAAAAATTTTAAGATTTTTTACGATGAAAATTTAAATATAGAAAAAAATGTTAAAGTATTTTTTCCAGCTTTGTAATGATATTTACATAGCTCGTGAAAGTCATGAATTTGCATTAGAAGAAGATTTATATGCCAAATTGTTATTCTTGTTCCGATCATCCGAGACACGTATAAAGTGGACAAAGTTAAGAACATGAGAAAAGTTATGAATCATAATGAAACAGGCTCCTAGTAACCTTTAATGGATATGGATTGTATGAGATCAATTTATAAAAAAAATATTGATGCATGATAAATTTTTATATATATAATTACAGAATAAGAACAATATATTCTATATATATACACAACAATAATATATATTTACATCAATGTGTGCAATTTATATATCTAAATAATTACTTAATATTAATCTTGTTTATTCATTATAGAGTTATTGGAGATAAAATTAATACCTATTATGTGAAATATAATTAATATTGAAAAGTATAATTTTTGAAGGTTATTATCGTGATTAAAAATCTAATAAAAAATTTTCTTTATTAAATGTATGTAAATCGAATTTTGTCTTCAATGTAGAAAGTTGTGAATTAATTTGATGTAATATAAGAAACAAATGCATTAGTTTACGCTATGCACTGTACTAAATTTTATATACAAATGTCAAGCCAAGTCTATAAATAACGTGCGGTTAATCATTATATCAATTTTATTTTTACTGAAGACTGAGATCCTAATAAACTGATCAAAAGCTAACAATTATTTATAGACATTTTTTCCTATCTTGTGGTCTATCACATTTTTTTATTAATTCGCTGATTCAGCTGACTTTCGCAAATAAATATATTTGGTAGTTTATTTGTGACAATAAAAATGATACCGCCGTTGATGAGAAGTAATTATACTTTCCATGACTATTTTGAAACAATATAATAAAAAACAAGATGATATTGTAATAATTAATTTTTAATGTTCCGTTTAAGAATCAAAGGAATACTTGTTAGAATTATTGCTAGAATTAGAACACGTTTTATGTTTTATCAAAACAAAATTAGAATTAATGAAACTTAATTTAAAATTTAAATGACTGAAAAAATTTTTCCAAGTTGTGTGTCAGCTTTCTTATCCCTTTTTTTTGTTTATTGGTAAATGAACATGATTTACTTTTCGAGTCTAGTGAAAATTTTACGTTTCACCGATAACTTTTTTTTTAATTATGTCCGATTGTTGGTGAAATTTTAATTTTAATCAAGGGAACTATATGAAGAATCTCCAAGATTCCGTTTGAGGGAAAAAATTAATTTGCCTCTCGTTTGGAATGGAAATTGTGGCACAGGGTACAGATGCCAAAGGTTTTAAGTTAATTGTTCGTCAGTTCCGCTTCGGTTTTCAGCCGCGGAAGAACACACGCTCGATACGCATTTCACTTGTGGCGACAAATCTCGGTGAGGCCGTTCCGCGCTCAGTCACTTCGCGTCCGCTCCCACGTCAGGCCGCGCGTTTTCGGCGCTTTCTTCCGTTTGGCGCGCTTTACTAAATTTCACGTTACCCGCGCATCACAAGAATCATAAATTTGCGAAATATAAAATTAATTTTTGAAAATAATTTTTTTGCGAGTGAAATGCTTTTAGTCTTGCGAGTGAAATGCATTTAAACATGTAGTAAAACATTCAATTAATATTTTACATCGAATTCGAGTTTTTAAACATAAAATCTAAAGAACTGGATAATAAAAATCATCTGATATCAATTAGGTAAAATTTTCTGTTTCATATCAATTAATGCAAAATTACAATTTTAATGCATTTAAAATTGCATTTATTTTCTGCATTGAAATGGAGTTTTGTTTTTGAAACAAATTCGGTTACCAATTCAGCTTCAAATTATAGTATTATAAAGGAAAGCAAAGAATTCGCGAAATTATGAGTAGACACTTTATTGTATGGCTGGAAATTATGAATGAATAATCTCATGTACGTTACGTACAAATGATCTTTGATAATTCATAAATTTTTATCTTATTTTTTACCGTTTTTGCCGTCACGAATTGTATATCTCTCCTACATCTTAATTAAGTTATCAATGTCACCATTACATAGAATTAAGACCGATAAAATTTTGCAAAGTCTGATAAAAAAAAATTATTACATGGAATAAGACAATAATTTCTTTGAAGACTTTTAGAAAATCATAGAATCATTTATTTTTTAATCCTGTGATCAAAAGGCTACTTATGCATCTTCTTTTATTATAACTAGCATTATTTTCTCCATTAGAATAAAAAATTATAATTTTCAAAAAAGTTCAGAGATAATATTCATTCAGTAACTATTGGCAGCTCAATGTCGTGAACATATAGAGCCAAAATTGGTTTTAATAAAAATCGTAAATAGAAATTTGCCAGAGCTTTCCAGTTTCTTTAGCTCATAAAAATGAGGAATCGTAGTTTTTTAATAATGGACATTTTATTTTGTTATATCATGTTTGATTCCTGAGTTCGGCGCCGATTTTCCAGATTTTCCCAGCAAGTTAATATACACCGTCTGTAATCGTGAAACTCAATAATAAATTAACCTTTCATACTTTTTTACCAGAATTATTTTTCGTGATATTTGTGATCCTTAATAATTCGATACTATACAAATTCGACTATATAATATTGAGATTACGCAAATAAATTTGTGTCCACACAGTGATTTGCATATTACGGATAGGTGTGCAGAATGCTTTTTTATCACAATATTGAAATTAACGGTTTCATGGTTTATTTATTGTTCTCCCTGTGGTTTTCTTTGTGGTCATGCATTCGAAGAACACAAATTATCGTATTTATATCTTCTTCCAACACAGGTGTGTAAAACTATAAGAATTCTCATTTTTTTTTCCAAAAATAAATTCCTCATCGAATCCCAGTATAATCCTACTTAAAGAATATGATAACTACGCTTCGGTAAAGTTTTTTTGTGATTAAAAAAGGGGTATTTATATATTTTAAACTGATTCTTCATTTTATCTTATACCTTGATATATTCAACATTAAACCTCTACAATGATTGTATTATCAACCAATAACATAATGGTTGTGGGTGAGTGTGTTCTGATTTCTATATAAAGTTTTTCGTAAGGAGGGTTGCAACATATCTTATTAACCTTTTACTGGATATTCTGTATTTGAAAGAGTATCAGTTATTTTCCAATTTATTTAATATGTTATCCTTCTACAAAATTTAATTTTGAGGAAATTCCAATATCATGGAAAATTACGGACTTTTATTTATAAATATGATGATTTAAATATTAGAATTTACTTTATAATTTTTTTACAGTTATTTTTAAAAAAAACGAAAATAAACTGAAGGTAGTAATTTAGGTGTATTCTATGTTTTGAATGTTTTGATGCATTTAAATAATATCGGAAATGAAGTTTTTAAATAAAATTAATGTGCATCATTTCTTGTCTAATTATTAATCTTATATGAAAATAGATCTTTTAATATAACTAAAACAAAGGTATAACATTATATCAAAAAGCAAGTAAAAATTTTATTGAAAAGATGATATTATTCAATATAGTATTTTTTTCAAAATATTAAAACGAAAGCAAAATTGCTTCCCTGTTTCACTGTCGGTGTTATTTGCCTTAATAATATAATTTTAGATGAAGCTAGCAATTCAGATTTTATTATATAGATTGCTGTCTATAAAATATTTACTTTTCCTTTTTTTTAGAATTTTTTGATAATGAAAATAATTTTCCTTTGTAAAGAAAATTTATTTTCCTTTTTAATTATCAGATTGAAAATGGCTGTATAAACTATATTATTTTCTAAAGTAAAAAAAATAATTTTATTTTTATCTGGTTATATTTTGCAATTTTATAATTTCCTTTTTTTGTGTGAAAATTACTTCTTTTTTTTTATAAAATTAAATTACTCATTCCAATTGTTCATTTATGAAAATAAAGACAAAGCGTCTTTTGGTTAATCTTTCATTTTAATTTTTTCTGTGAAAATATATCGTTTAAACATTTAAAAAATATATTTTATTAAGAAAATATAATATTACATGTTTCGCCGATCTTACAAGTCGGAGTATTAAAAAAAATAACGTGTAATTTTCATGTTAGAGGCAAATTTATTGAGGATCAAAATATAAATTTTAATTGATCATATTTAGATGCATATAAATCAGATTTATAATATTTAGATGCATATAGATCAGATTTAAAAGAAATCTGTGAATAAAATAATAATTTTCGAGGCGGCAATATTTTAAAATAAACATTTTTAATGAAAATTATCTGATATGATGTCAACATTAATGTTAATAAGTTTTCGATGAATTTTTCTATAAAAATAAAAAACTTTTTTGTTAATTTTACAATATTTAAAGGATAATTTGGTAAGATTATTCATGGCAGACCTTAATTTATTAAAATTGTGAGCAATTTCTTCAAACTCCGTATGCTTATAAATTGTGACATAATCACCACAAATCAAATACCTTTAGAATTCATGAGTTTATTCACATTAACAGAATTACTTCCTTTTCTTTTCCACATCTTTGTGTTTTAAATATACTGCCTTTTTTATACGACCGTAAAAATTCTCGATTTTGCCAAACAAATTTGATTTGTTTTACTTTAAATAAAAACTACCGATTCCCGTCGGATGTTATACGAAGCAATAAAATATCACAAGAAAGACGTGGGATATTTAATTTATTCGTTGCTTAAATTACGGCACGTTGGCTTTGTGTACGCAAAATTTTGATAAAAAAATAATATGGATGCTTCTCAATACAGAGATATTTAAACCACCTTTCTTCTGCTCTTACGGGGCGGTGTAAATCCTTCAGTTTTTATTTATACAGTTACGGTCGTGTTTTGAATACATTAAAGCGTTATTCTCACGCTAATCGTTACGCCAAATGCTTGCAAATGGCATTTATTAACATAATTCGTTTTTAAAAAATTTTCCAGCAGTTTTTGTGCTAAGTATAATTTGGTGTTTCCTTCGCAATCGGAAAAAGTTTGTAATTTCGAGACATAAAAAGCAAACAATAAGACAATAATAAAAAAAAAAAAAATAAATAAACGATAATTCATACAGATATGAGCTAGTTAATATCTCGGGTACATTCACTTTTTATTATAGTACTTTGGATATATCCGAAATCAATCGTCATTCTAATTAGTAGTACCTACTACATTTTAAAGTAGCGTGAAGAGATTTTATATTGTTTAACATTTTACAGTTTTATGGAAAAGGGATTTCGAGCTTGAGGAAAGCGTCACAATCCTGCATTTTCGGCGAAGAAAACTCTCCGGGTGCTGCAGGTAAATTTAGATTATTTTCACGGGAATATTAATTAATCTCGGCGGAAAGGGAATTGATCGGAGACCCAAAGCAATTTTTGCCGATTATCGTGCCGATAAGCAGAATCGCTGCCGAAATGCTGACGGTATCCATGAATTAATTCATTTTCACCACCTTTAATGACGTTCAGAGGCCGCGACCAGGATTATGTAAGAACCCGCGAGCTTACGATTTCAAATCCGAAGCGAAAAGTTCTCTTGAAAATAAATTACAACGATTTGGTTTTCGATATCAGGTTTTATCATTTCGATTTTCAAAAATAGCCTCTGGTTCGTATAATTCAATTTTGTTTCAATTATCGTTAGAGGGTAATTTCCAGCCCGCTGCTTCTTGTAGCATTTTTATTGTCGAATTAAAACCCACGCTCCTGAAGAATTATTCAATATTTGAAAAACTAGGAAGATAATTCGGTAACTTGATTTTTTTAGCCACATGTTAGAAATTATTGATTTTTTAGATTGACGCGGATAAAGCTAAGGACATTTCAATAAAATCAACGATATTTATTACATCCGTAGCTTGAATTATGTTCTAATAGATTGCTTAGACGTGTGAATTTAAGTTTTAAGTTCCCCAAGGGTGACGCTTGTTTTCCTTTTTTTTTAAAAAAATAAAACTGGGGACTGAAATTTATATTTTTATTTTACGGTTTCATGGAAGAAGCAAATTCATCCGAGGAAAAATTTTAAACCTCCTTTTTCTTGTGCAGTTTCACGTTTTATTACTGTCATAGGTTGCAGGTAAAAAACAATTTATTTTATTTTTTTTAACGTATCATCAAGTTTAAATTTTTTGTAAAGCAAGAGCAGGTTCCATAGAATATAATGATTGACTATTTGCTGGAAATAAAGATGGCGAGGGTAAAAGAATTTAGGTGGCGTCATTTTTCTAAGGATCAGATACTGTTAGTTTGTAAAGTGCGGCTATGAAATGTTAATTGAGAAAATAATGCTTATGTAAGTGAAAAATGTTTGAAATCTGAAAGGCTGCATCAATGAAGAAATTTTGTATTTTACTGGAAGAAATAAAAAAACCATCATGATCATTTTTTTTTAAAGAAGTGTACCTGTATTATGTTAAAACGTATAATATGGCTTTTGCAATGGCAATCGGACCGAAACAGATTTAAGAGGTGAATAAAAATAAAACCCTATCGTTAGATCTTGATTGTGGTTGCTTTTGGTACTTAGTTTTGGAATTCAAACAAAAGTTGCAGGGATTCCCAAAGGAATTATTCAGTTGCACAAGTCGAAAATCAATATTGACCGAAAATTTAATGGTTTTGTTTCACTCTTAATCCATATTTGATTTTTATAAACGGAAACATTTATTTCAATATTGATTTTATGTAGTAATAATATTATTTTCTGGTGGCACATTTAACATCCTGGCGTTATGCGTACTTTACATAATTAGAATATAAAATTAAACAGAATCATTTTTTCTTACAAATTTTTTTGAACTTGAGACAAAATTTTGGATAAATAAAAAACCACTTGATAAAGAATACGCAAAATTTTGTCATCTGAAAAGAAAATACATTATTGAAAAATGAGGAATTTGAAGCAAACACGAACCAGGAGCAGGTTAAATTTCTGAATGCGAAAAGTAAACTTTGATGTTGAGAATCAAATTAAATTTGAGATTAATTTATTTATTTATGGAAACAAATGTTTGAGAATTAGGATAGTCATTTTATGTGTATGAAAAATCATGATAATTTAGAAAGTGTTTTTACAGAAAATTGCGAATATGACAAAAAAATTAAATTACTTTTAGAATTTGTTTCGAGCTGTTTTTTTAATTTATTGACATAATCAATCAAAAATATTACGGAAATTAACATTTCGGCTTTCAGTAGAAATGCATCACTTCTTAAACACAGCATAGAAGTTTATGGTTATTTGGAAATATGCTCATTAAAAGGAAGATTTTTTAAACTCATTAAGTTAAGTAATCCAAGAACCATTTGTTGACAATCTATAAAAGTTATCTTATCTGGGAAATAATGTAATCCTGATAAAATATTTTTGCTATATGGAAGAGAGTTAATGAACGGTTCTTCGGTTGCTGATACAGATAAATTTTGTATATTCTTTTTTAACTTCATCAAAATATAACTTTCCTTTGAAATCCACATTTTTTCATTGCAACATCTCCAAATTATTATATTTGAAAAGTAGTAGCAATTATGAAACATATGAAAATATACTTTGAGGCATTATGCTTGCAAGATTTATTAAAGGAAATTTTGTATAATTTTATATTACTTTATTTTGTCTTAAATGTGTTAACTAAGAGCCATACATGTTTAAGAAAAGTGTAATTTCGATATAAGTAAACTGCCATAATCTTCAAGACTATTTGTTATGACAATGTATTTATTTTTATTACATCATACCATGGCAGTGTAGTTAATTTTTTTCTTTTATAAAATACCGCTCATAATATTATAAGACACTGAATCATGTTTATGTAACTAAAAATTTTTTAGAATTTTATACTTTTTGTGTAAAAAAAACAAAACAAAAGTGAAATAATGTTTATATTTTGTATGAAGGAGCATCCTATAAAAAATTGTTATTTCTGATCGCATCCGATCGGAATCGTTTATAGTAAAAATATTTGCATTGGATTCATTTTAGTTCAAATTTTGTTTTTCATTCAGCTCCAATCGTGAAGTTGTCATAACTTGAGGAAGGAGTTTTTGGGGAAATCGCAGAAAAATCAACAAATCATAAATAGAAATTTTGTTTATTTCATCTCTAAAATTAGCAGAAGTCGTAAATGTGATTTCTTCTACGAAAAGCAAACTTGTATAAACGGATATGAATGCCCGTCGTCAAAAGTGTATTTTACACGTAGCCTATACATTGATTCACCGTTTCGTAACTGATCTCGGGAAAGTCGAGGGATTAAATTTATTGGACTTTATTTTTATAAAACATAAATTTACGGGTCGGCCGATTTTAATCAAAAATTATATCGTACAAAAAAAATTTAAATTTTAAGATATTTATAATCGAATAATTATATAACTCATGATAATTATAAAACAATATCAAAGTTTCTAATTTTTTAATTTAATTTTTGTTGCTTGTAAAATCTAAAATTCCATACGAGTTGGTAATTTATTAACTTGAATAATTTTTGTAGTCAGACATTAAAAAACACTGGTAGTTTAATTCAATTTTCAATGTACGGAAAAATGATATTTTCTAAGATTTTGAGAAAATGCAATTTGGTTAATGGGAGAAAGCAATTTTTCATTATAGAATGAAGCTTATTGATTGCCATCTTTTCGGTCTTTGGCTCCCTTTTCAAAGATAATTCTTCCTAGGCAGAACATTGTTAATAAAAGTCGATTGCACTTACACAGATATTATTATGCGTTTTACAAAATAATCTGCATCACTATGAAAGATGTTTCCTTTCTTCTCTTTGAATTTTTTTGAATTAATATTTGCAACAGGGTTTTCCACCAATTTTTCACCCTAACTGAATCTTGAAACAAAAATAAGAGTTGAATTCAGTTTTCAGTCAAAATTTGAATATCTGATTAACTACTAATTTCTAAGTTAGCTTATATTTTTATAAATTTTTTTAATGCATATTTATTTTCTAAATATTTATAAAAATTTACTTTTTTCTTAAAAATAATTAATTTCGGGACTTCATACTTTAATAAAATGTATTGAAGATATTTATTTCAACCGAGACTGAATGCATATTATCTTATTTCGAACCAACAGAAAGATGTTAGATTAATTTTTTCGATCTAATAAAAATAAGGGTTAAAAAAAAAATTTTCTGTTCAATCTAAAGAAGAATATTTATAAAAATATCATCTCACTACTGAACCTTTAACTTTTGGTTAATATCATCTATATTTTTTTTAAGCATTTATTATTCAAACATTGTCATCATACACTGTTCTTAATGATTTTTATCAGATCTACAATTACCCAAACATAAATAATTTTTCATTCTCTCATTTAGGATAAATAAAATTGGTACTTTCAAAAATAAAGGTCGTTATTAATTTTTTAAAAAATTTTAAATTTTGTAAAAAAAAATTATATTTAATCTGTCAGAAAGTTACGTATGTAACTTAGTATTTTCTCTTAAAAAGGAATAATTAAAAACTGCGGTTAGGAACCACATCCAGATCTCCCTTTCTAGATAATTTCCATGCTTTCTCTTTTATTTTTATCGAAATTCCGGGCAGACTCTTATAAGCAACTTGCTTTCAAAGGTATTTTGTTATCCGACGAAAGATTCCTTCAGACAAATCTTAAGTACGGATTGAAAATGGAAAAGTGAATATTTTTTGTGTTGCAGATTTTTTACGTTATCATGATTTGAATATCTGGCAAGCTTTAGTTTAAATGGGATTGCAGATTTAATTCAGCTAATTCTCATACTGGGATTACTGAGTTTTAAATTGATTCAATACATTTTTGAAGTCGTTTACTATATTGATGAAATAAATAATTCCGTTGGATGAATTTTTTTTTTTATGAAAACATTATTCTCGACATTGTTGCTTGAGAAAATCGGTTCTTTCGTGACTTTAAAAAAAAAAAGGTGATTATTAAATGACGAAAGTGAGTGAACTAGTAGTCTACTTATAAAAACGGTTGCTGGGGATTTAAGAGATCAAACCAGACTGAAGTATTGCAAAGGAAGAATCTTACTGATTGAATAGAGTCAATGGTGAGAAGTGTCTGAAATGACAAAAAAGAAGAATGTGATGAATGTCTCTCCACAGAGAATAATGGATGATTCACTTTTAAAACCGCTAAATCCTCTTACAGAAGAAGGTACCGAAAAAAGCTTAAAAGTGACTTTTTCATTCTTTTTTCTTTTACTGTCAGATCCTGACCGACAAAAAATATAATTTTCTTAATATTTGAAATCATTATTGCTTCAATATAATTTTCATATTTCCTCGTAAGTGATTTTCGCCTTTTTTTAAGAGCATAAGTGAGGACAAGATATGGCACATGTTCCCGAAAATGGATGAAAAGATGGTGGTTTAAAACCAATAAATTTTCCTGCTGAAACTCAAATATTAATATTATTTATAAGTCTTATAGTTTCTTTCAAATTTATGTTGAAGTATAAAATCGCGACTTAATATTCAGCAATATATTGTTTGCTAATTACCCGATTATCAAATAAACGTAAATTTCTTTGAAATTCTTCAGCTTTAGATATGTTATTGATCAAATGGATATTTCAGTGTATATAAAAATTATTTCTGTTAAAAGTAGAAGTTTTTAAATAGTTGGTCAACTTTTCATCTGCTGTTTCGATTTGCTGTTGGAAACATTCGGTTTCTTACATGAGATGAGAATATTATCCGTAATAAAACGTGTGATATCATACAATGTAAAATAATTAATATATGCTTTTTTAAATATACATGGCAATAAAAAAATTTAACCGATCCATACGGTATCTTATAATAGAGTTTGATTTATCAAAAGCCGAAGGAATATCATAAGATTTCTCTGAATAATCAGTTTTTAACGTCATTACTGGGATCTTTCAAAGTTAAAAGTCTCTGAGCTGACATCCGTACCTATCTAAGTTAGATTTGAGTTTATTCAAATCTAATCTTTAATGGTTTGCAATGCATAAAGCATATGTGAAGTTAGATTTATAGGGAAAAAATTTAAGGTTTAGAACTTTGAAAATGTTTTAATCTTTTATTTTTCATTTAAAGACTCCATTTATTATTCTTACACATAAAATATTTTATGTATTTTTATTATGAACAAAACGACCGAAAGAAAGCTCAAAAGATCGCAAGTGGCAACGAAAAATTTGTCTTCAGTTTAATGTTTAGATTATGAATAAGTATTCATAGTAATAGATGTATATAGAATATATATATTGTGTGTGTTTGCAAATATTTTAGATCTCTTTCTAAAATATTACGTTTTAAGAACCAAGGCTTTGTTTTTTGTGAAAATTTCGGCATCACTTAAAAAAGTGCTTCTAAAAAAAGTTCAATTTGTGTTCCAGTCCTCCTTCAAAGTTATAACAATATGACAGTTTTTGAAAATTCAATATTTCTAAGATTACACCGTCAAATACTTAAATCTTTTTACTATTTACATTAAAAGGGTTGTATTTAAGTAATACTTTTAATACTTTGTACTGGCTTAAATTTGTTTTATTTTTTTCTTATATATATTATAATATTATATAATTATATTATTAAAATTTATTAAGATTTAATTATTGTTAAAATTTTAAAAAAATTATTTATTAAATTATAATATATCTATCTCATTATTATCTATAATTTGTATAAGAAGTGCAAAATCAAGACGTGAACTTAGTTTTATGGATGTACATTCTTTGAGGAACATTCATATTTTGAACTTTTGATTTCGGAAGATGTGGCTCTGGAAAACTTTCCTTATGCCAAGAGTTTTTCCTTATTTTCCAAGCAAAATGAAAAAACTTCGTTTTAAGGCTGAAGATGTTGAAAATATTTCTGATAGTTCGGTATAATGGCGTATGAAAAAATTAAAAAACCGGCGTAAAAACTAATTTTATGTAGATATTCCGTATCTCATCTATGCGGAATTGATATAAGCGAGAAAGATAGAATGACAAATAACTGAAAAATCTATTAGGTTTAACTGTGATCTATGCTATACCTTATATATAATGCTGCATCTCAGTCATGACGAAATTTGGAGCACATATCACGTATTTTTTCTGAAAGTTAACTTTTCTGGGTTCGATGATTGAAATGTGAAACTTTACATTAATCTTCATCCTCTACGTAAACCAAAAAGACAGCCCTCAGAACCAGCTGAAATGGAAAGAATAATCTCCTTTTTCCCGCATTAGACACGATCTTTTGGTAAGTCAATACCGTAATGAATTACGAATTTAGTTTTGCGTTTTTCTTCTAATGTTTCTTGGTAGATTGTAATTTGACGCAAATATCGGAAGCATCGTTTCATGTTTCTAAGCCCTAAAACACACCTATTAAGAGAACTACTAAATAAAGCACTTTTAAAAATTGAATCTTTACAAAGAAATTTTTAATTGTCTTTGAAACTTTTTCGGCCTTCATCATGACCCAAAAATAAATAGAACAAAATTCGCGAAGTGACAAATTTTAATTGAAGCTAAGGGATATTTGAAATATGTAGTGAAAATAAATGCATATTGTTTAGTTTCTAATTTCAAAATTTTAATATAAACAGGAAAAGCAAGCGACTTTCCCGGTTTAATATTACATTTTTTGTTTTTCAGAAAAAGGTGTAAACATACCGGCTTTGAGCCATAAAAATTTGTATTTGCAAGGAGAATTAATGGTTATGACAAGAGATTTCTAAAGTATGAGAATACAATCCCCAAGGGTGCACTTCATGTTGTCAAAATGATGTGTGCACCCGACAAGTGTCGTTGTACGGCCAAAGTTTCTTTTTGCCGGTTGGCTCAACATCATGACTCAAACATCCAGAGTCAGAATTTAGTTTTACATTGCGTAAATATTTTAATAGTTCATCATCACCGAAAATAGTCTATCCATGGTAGCTCCTTTCTCAATGCAGAATGTCTTTAGTTTTTTGACTTGTATAATAATCGATCTTTATGATTACAGTTCTTTGCCTTAACAGAAAAATATCAATAGATTTAACAATCAATAAAATATTTTAATTTGATTATTCTTAATTTTAAAATTACTTAAGCTATTTTTTTGCAAGCCCAAATCAAGCTTTCATAAAAAGAATATTCAAGATCTCTTAAGGATATAATGTGTAACTATTGAATTTTAATTTAGAAAATTGCACTTCGCATTCCCTCCTTAAGATTATCGACTCCTGATGTGCATCAGGTAGTTTTAACATTTTCATAGAAATTTCTTTTAAGTTTAGGGATTTGATGAGATATAAAATAATTTCTCATAATTGTACTGGGCTTGATCGCTTAATTCTTGCTTCCATTATGTGAAATTTTGAATGTCTAGGTAAAGTTTTCAGAGGCATTTTGACATACTTACTTCTTCAGCGGTTTACTAAGATTATTTTTGAATGTATAATACAGTATTTTATGTCTATGCATTGCATTTTCAAGATTGAAAGATAAATCGGAAGCAATAGAAAATGCGTTATTCCTAGCAGGCTTAGACGTATTTCTGATGCATGGATTGCGACGTAGGTTTGAGATTTTTTTCGATTTTGATATTTCAAAGGATTCACAAAGATTTTTGTCCATAACACGTTTTGCTCTGCAGCAACTTAATCAATTCCTTATTGGTTGTTGCATTAAATTTAAAAAAGGATCAATTTGCATCGAAAAATTTAACATCATTTTAAATTTATACGATTTACAAACCTGAAAAATATTTTTTGATCAGCTGCAAGTTTCGTTTGTGATTTGTTAAAAGTTTAATCTTTTGATCGCTCATTATTGTATTATTTGCTTATTTTTTTATTTTCATAATGACAGTCTTACATGAATATAAATCCAAATAATCTACTTTAGGATAAAAAAGCGGAAGAAGTTCTCACCAATATTTTATTACTGGAAATAGAGGTTTTCTACGTTTTCTTAATTAGACACCTTCATATACCTTTTTGGAAGTTTTAATTCCTCTAAATAAATGCTGCTTGAGTTTATTGTAAGACAAATTTATCATTCCAATGACTAATTTCAGCTTTTAATTTCCAGTTTTCTCAGTGAAAACATTTGGGCAAATTTTTCGCCAGACCTTGATAATTCTCTGATTTTCATTGATAAATGTCTGGATTTTCCGAAACGTGAGATGGAATTATTTGGCTTATTTCTCAAACGTTGTTCCCAAGCTGATGTTTGCTTATTCCCAACAAGCGGTTAGTTTTCTCAGACGAAATTTTATCCATTATAAATTCATTTTGTGGGCTAAGCTCATATTAGTAGGGAACTGAAATGAAACCCAACGAATCTTTTGAGATTAATTTAATCTTTATAAATTCTCTACATTAATTGAGATAAATATCACGGAAAACTACGTTTGAAGAACATTAGATGGACATTAGTTTAACACTGTTATTTTTCTTGTAGAAATTGAGAATTCATTTACATTAATTAGAGACATGAAAAAATTTTAAAATAATACAACTAGAGTTAATCCTTTATTACTATTTGAATAAAATGTTTGCTTAAGTTTATTTTCTTTTCTTGCGCTTTTTTAGCTTTCTTTAGAATACACATTTTTTGTATACATATTTTGTATAATGTATTTTTATTTTTTACCTACAAAACTTTTTTTCAGGTTTGGATGGCAAAATAATTTCGTATTTTTCTTTTAATATATATTTGTTTTAAGGGCAAATTTTTCGAAATTTTATTTCAAAGTTAAACATATAAATCAATGATTACTAGTGGAAGTATTATCATAGGAAATAATATTTAAATTTTTAAGAACTTTCTTTAGAAAATATAGTTATTCAATCAAGTAAAGTGGTGAATTTGGAAAAAAATTATTAAATTCAAACAGATCTTTGAAATTAATTTAATTCCTGATGAGGGAAATATTGAAAATTGTTATTGGGCGACTTGAAATTGCTGAAGAAAAAGTTTTGTTTTGGAGCATTCCGTTGAATTGGAAAATCGGAAAAGATACGAAGTTTCGGTATCATTTTATTAATAACCACGATACAGAGCAAACTTGAGTTGAGTCCAAATCCCAAATAATGTCGTGTTTTTTTTAATTTTAGACGGATTAGGCAAGTCTCGTGTGCTTCAATCTAGCAATCTCCTCGTTTTCTCATTTGGTCCCTCGATTAGCCCGAAGGTTGATCCTTTCGGAGACTCATCACGGATATCTCACGCATAAATCCGGCATTTAGACAATCCAATTAAATAAATGATGCTGACAAGAAATCCGTGGCTTTCTGTCTTTACAGGATGTCATTCGAAATGAGATTGGTGGTATCTGTTGGTGTTTCGCTCCCTGAATTAGTAAAAGTAAAACTGAGTCTTAATATTTACCGTTCATTCAAATGGAACGTTGACTAGACCATTATAACTACTATCAATGTCTGCATATGATGACAAAAAAATTATATTCAATATCTTATATAGTAGGCAGACATTCATGAATTTATTTTTTTTCTTTTCACTATCTTATTTCTGGTAAATTTTTTACATTTTCCCATTTCGTTTTCACTATTATTTTATAGTGCTTCTGTGAATCTGAGGAAAAAAAATTTGGTTTTGTTAACTATAAAGAAATATGCGTAAATTTTCCGTATGAAAATGTTTTTTAAGAACATTTAAAGAAAATTTGTTTAGGGATTAAATATTAAGGCTTTTAAACATCAAAAAATTTTTAATTTGTGGCAAAGTAATTTTTTCATATTTAATAAAGAAATGATAGCTCATGATCAATTTAATTTCTTTAATTCGATCAGCGTTCCGATTTTCCTTTTTACAAATGTAGTTACTTAAATTAGATTCTTCGGAAAATTATTCATCTCGTAAAATTAAATTCCACGTGATATTTTTTTGCTCGCGAATAATAAAATCTTTCATAGTTGCAGACAGTTTTGGTCTAATTGAAGCAAAAAATTGGATTCTAATTAAATTACTTTAAATATGTTTAGAGGAAATGATGATTTATATGTTATGAAAAACAATAACTAACAGACAATAGCATCTACATACTATCATCAACAGAATGTAATGAATCAAAAATCAATTATTATGTTTGAACAGTCTATCAGACCTATATTTCGAATATATCATAATAGTAATGTAACAACAATATCTTAAAGTATATGAAATAAATATATAACGCTAAAACTGATACGTATTTATCGTCCTTATTAAGTAATATTTATATTATTTGAATAATTTGTGAATTGAATATTAGCTTTATAAAATGTAACATAAATTGATTTGTGTAGGTCGAAAGGACTTTTATAGATGTACATTATTTTATAAAAAGTAATTGAAAAATGAGATTTTATTAAGACGCGGTATATAAGTATATTATTGAAATAGAATTTTTTTAAATTATATAAAAAAATTAGTTTAAATATATGTATAAACATATAAATATAATTTATATTCACTGAATTTAAAACTTTTAGTCACATCATTTAATTTTCCAGACTTTTAAACTTTAATTTTATCAAATAGAAAAATTGAGCTTTTCTGCAAAAGAAAAAATTTAAATCTTTCGGTATTTTAAGAGATCAAAAAGCGTCTTTTTTTTTAATATTGAATTTTAAAGCTTGATTCTAATAAAATATATGCACAGGCTATAAATAAATAGCTATCTGAAAACAAAGAAGTTTTCGTTTACTTCTTCTAGTGCAGCATGCTTTTCATATCGTAGATATTTATATAAAAAAATAATGTAATATTTAAATATAATTTAAATATCTTAAATGCAACGATGATTGATATACTAGAAAAAGCATTAACTATTCTCTAAGACATTATTTTATAATTCTGAAGTATTTTTCTGTCTATTAATCACTGTCAATTAAGATATTTTTTAAATTATTACATTAACGATTGGTAATCTACCATTAAAATAGACATATTAAAAGCAGTCGTACTTTATCTGTTTTCATTGACTGTGTGAAAGTTTAAAAGAAAATTATCTGAAATGTAATGCGTATGGAGTTAAACAGCGAAATGGAATTTCTTGAATATTTACGTGATAAAATGAAAATATAAAATATTTGTTCTCTCTCGAGAATTTAATATTCTGCATCTCAGAATGTTCTTGTTTCGTATATAGGCGATTAGGGATTTGTATAAAATGATATTTGTAAGATATGTTAATATGTAAACTCATGTTCATCCATAATTCATGGTGAAGTTAAAGTATTGGTAGATTTTTGATTTTGACTCAAGTAAGCAAATGAAATTTATTTTAGGAGATTTATTAATAAAAATTGCAAAGATTTTGCGATGAACAGAGGATTCTACATAATGTTCTTGATTTTATATTTGATATAAGACATTGGATAAATTTTGATATGATCTGATTCGGGGACAGTGTTGACAAAATTTTGGCCACCGGTTAATTTGTGGGTTATTTGGCATTATTATACAATTTCATTTCGGCAGTGATTCCTACTGCATGTGTAATAATATGTGTTAAATTAATGAAACTAGAAAAACTAGAAAAAGAAACATTTTTCTTTCAAGCAGTTTCGGTTTAGTTCGCGGAGAGGAATAAATCATTGTTATAAATCAATCAGGTGAATATCGTAAACTTAATAACATCGCGGATAAATTGTAAAATTAATTTACATTTGAAAATAGTTTGAATTACTCATTTTATAATCGACAATAATAATCTAAATAAAAATTTTCATTAATGACACAGCATTTAAATTTTACTTTGCGTCAAAGTAATTATTATTCTTATTCGAGACACTCAGATCTTGAATAATTTTCGAATGTATTCTAGTGAGAATAGTTTGAAAGCGTGTCCATTTGTGAAAGAAGAAAATAATGAGTAAGGTCAAGGAATTTGTATGTTCAAAGTTAAAATCATCAAATTAGATAGTTGCCTCTGTTGTTAAAGTCGAGAGGTAAATGAAGGGATAGGAGAAAGAGCAAATCAAAAGAGGGAATGCCTCCCTTCGTGAGTTCCATGGATATTACTTTAGATAGAGTGTACACCCCGCGGTTAAGTAACTGGAGAAAGTTTAATGATTTTCTCGGAGGCTGTGCGTTCTATCTCGAAATATAAAATCTCACATCATAAAGTTGCTGACAGTTTTCAAATGCACGAGCATTCGGAGGATCGATTGCCAAACAATTTCAGATTTGCATAGAGCACGGGGCGTCTTCCAAATCATTCCAAAAAATGTTCCCGCTTACGTGATTTGAATCCGTAATCGCTTTTCGGGAGATATGAAAGTATCGGAAGTGGGATTTGCAAACGAAAAAAATATAGATATAAGCAGCGGAATGGATGAATTTAAGGATTTCAAGTTTCCATTGTTGGCAGAGGCCTTGTCGAAAATTGGAAAAGCTTGTGGCGTATGTGGAAGCGTAAAGAGGAAAGAATCTTAAATAAGATAAATTATCCGGCTCTTTATACGTAATGTCCCGTTCTGACCCTTTGTCCTTCCAGCAATAAAATAATCTTGACCCTTTCCTTTCTGCTTCATAAACCTTTATGCAACAATATCATCACCGGGCATCACTGGGAGATCATGCTGCAGCCTCCTTTACCAGAGGAAGTCTTTTACCTTTAAAGTTGGTCATTCGTGGATTAATTGAGCCACTCACGCATCCACGGGGGAAAAGTCTGAAAGGATTTATTCGGCTTCCGCCGGGGGAATCGCAAATGCCCGCCGCTCGAATCTCATCTTAATGCACGTCGCATAAGAGCAACGGCGAAGCGGAAACCCACTTGACTTAATATGAAACTTCTATAGGTTTTTATTAAGAAAAGACATTTTTAAATGTGAATTACGTGTGGAAACGGTGAACAATAAAGGAAGGGAAACTTAAACAACGTGTTTTGAATATGTTAAATAAAAGCCGCGAAATTTAAGACGACGAAGAGGTCGAGCTGTTAAGAGGTTGGAAGAATTTAATTCGGTCAGATTTATTTGGGAGTAAAAATTCTCCAAGAGCGAAAAGTGCCTTTCGAGCAGAGGCTTGTTTCTAGACCTCCTTTGTGAATCCGTTTTCGCTCCCACTTTCTCGGGAAATTTTCCTTTCTTGATAAGCGTCTCGGATTATTTCGCTTTTCTTTGGGAAATCTTCCCTTTCATAAAGTTATGCCGCTACGGCAAAATTCTTCTAGGGAAATTTCTGTTTTCGGTTCTTCCACGTTTTGCGCCGGATGCGTTTTATGTTTCCGGTAGACGCAGCCGAGAGAGCTGCTTTACTGACTTTGCGTTAAGTTCGCCGACATTTCTCTCCAGGATTTCTTTTTTTTTTCTTTTTTATTGTTTCCCCACCCAGGTACTCCCCCTAGCCGGATAATATATTAAGCTGATATAAAATATAAATGCATAAAAATATTTTACTTAATGGTTTTTAGAGGAGAACGTAAGTGTTGGTCGCTTGCAACCGAGATTTGATCTATGACGGACTTCTTTCCATGACTTAAATACAGTAAATTGACCTAAAAACTTAAAATCATTAAGCGAAGATATTCAGTACGGGAGAAATTAGACGTCAAGAGATGTAAAAATTTTCTGAAATTCTACAGGACATTATCTGTAGCATTCAATAAATAGACTTTTAAAACCCGAAGCTGAGAGTTTCTACAATTAAAATGTAATATTGTATTCCTAATCATAATTCCACATTAAACGATTGCTTTCATTCGTGCCACAATTTAACTATGATCTATAAGGTAGGTAAGAGAAATAGCTAAAATCCGAAAAAAAGATTACTATAACATATAAATTTCCTCGTTAATAAGCCTTGTTAAATCATGTCGAAAACTATTAATAAACTTGCTGCAGTTTATTTAGCTCAGTAATATCAAGTGAGAAATAGAACTTTATTTTTGAATATCGTTAGGGTCATATATTTGCTGTTGTGATGGGATTTTCATGGTGTTAGATTAGGTTCCTTTTTATGACAAATATAACTTTTAAGCGATATAATATAATGATGTCGGAATATTCTTCCTTAATTTTAAAGAGAAAGTATGATTTATAAAAAGTATAATAATGATAAATATAACAATAGATTTATATAATAAGTACAATTTACTGATAGCTTAGAAAATAATTAGTTTATATGTGGAGAAAGCACTTGAACTTGGAAATGTAAACTTTTGAAGCTAAGCTTCAAAGAACGTTGCTTGTATGGAAATGGGATCGGTTTACCTTATTCGATCCCGGAGATGAACCCTTTAGGAAAAATTCCATTTCGGTTATAAATTCGTAGATTTAAACTTAATGATGAAAGGTTATTTATCTAGTCGAAACAGCATTCATTAACATGTACTATTTCGAGTAGATGAACCTTGGTTTTGACAAATTAATTGGTATCCCTTAAACTTTATTCCGAATGGGAAAATCCGTTCAAAAGAGTTGACAGCATCAAAATAAATATTGAATTCATGGTAAATAATATATTTTAAACATTTAATAATGTATTACATAATTTCAGTAATTTAGAATTTTATTTGAGCGCATAGAAAACTAATTTTAAAATTAAATGCATAATTTAAATTTAATTTTGAAGTTTTTGAGGAAGCAAAATTCTGTTTAACAATAAATTTAAGGACTTATTTTTTAAAGCGGTAGGTACCCTTTTTGAACATAATTACATAATTTGAAACGCGTGATTGTACTGCAGAATGGCTCTTGTCATTTTCATCTACTAAGGAAGTCTTTTCCCCTGCAACTGGCATTTCGAGATAGCTATTGTCTCTTAAGACTTCGTGACAACTTTGATAGAATTTTTGCTTGTTTTAAATGAGTTCTATTATGTATAAAATAGCAATATATGACCTATTTTCGATTAAGAATAGTATAGATGAAAAATTTTTAGCTTCCATGTGTTACAGGAGTTAGTTTTGTCAATTTTGCATTCCTTAGAAGGAAACAAAAATTTTCCGCGAAAATTTAAAATCTTAAAAAAAAATTTTCATCCAATAGTTTCCTCTTAATAAATTATTTAATGGCTGACATTGTTCGTAATTCATAATAAATTATAAGGGTTGCATTTTATATTATACACATGATAAAATTTAAATTGCTATTTATTTCACTGAGTTTTTAAGTTATTCTAATTAAATAATTTCATTTTAAGTAAATAAGGTGGATATTTGACTGCAAAATATTGTAATGTACTCTTTTTAATTCCTTATTTAATACTTAGTTTTTTGGGAAGTGAAAGATTTTTTTTATTTTTTTCATAATTAATCAAACTATTTTCTTTATAATTACCAAGAGATATGAATGATATATGCGGACATATTATCTGACTCAAAAGTCTTTGTTCAAACTCCTCACATCTCTCCATAGAAATGCGAAGTCCCTTTTCAAAATTTAATTTGGAAATTTTCTGAATGTCCCTTATATTATCCATTATTTTATCCGTTTGGTACCATGAATTCTTAATTTTGATTTCAGGCACAAAATGAAATCCTTTAATTGAATTAAAAATTTGTCTTTCAGTCGAAAATGTGGTAGTAAGTGAATTTCGGTATGAAAATCCATCGCTAATATGATAAAATAATCTAAAATACACCATGTACAGCTGCTCTTTTTATGAAAGAATTATGGATTTGAATATTTGTTTAGGAGAACACAAGTGAAAATTTTGACTAAATAGTGCTTAGGGAAATTTGCTTACGCCTATTTATTATTACTTTCTGAATAAGACTTTGAAATTGTGTCTGCCGAGAGAATTTTATTTTAAAGCCAAAATTCGAATTGCGTTCTTTCCATCCTTTCGGTTGAAAAACCATTCATACAGACCCATTTGAAGTCTCTCAAATCCCTAAATTTCGTATATTTTTTAAAAGTTTGAATTTAGGTGAATTTGAATTTGCACTCCGCAAACCTCTGCTTGCAGAGAGCAAATTAAAAGTCACGATTATTTCAGTATTTCTTGCTACTTTGCATGTTTAAAAAATTTTTTTTCATTATTTATATTAATTGCACTTGAGTTACGTGTGATCCAGGATGGCTTAATATTGCTCTTTATCTTAAAATAAAATCTAATGGTCCTAGCAAGAATTCTCTTTCCCATAATTTATTGGAATTAATGTTCGCCCGTTTATATTCCGAAATTGCCTGTAAAGCAAAATTTTTATTTTCACGTTATAAAAGATTTTTTTTGCTTTATGTTGAAGTAATTATTCAAATCTTAATCTTTTGAAGTTTGTTATTTATTAATAAAGATTCGAATTTCATAAAAAAATTTTGAATATAATTTATTTCATTCTTTTAATTTTTAATATTAATTTCTTGGAATGTTTCCTCATATTATTCCATGGCAAATTTTTTTTAAAGATTTTTTTTTCCTGTTGATAATTTAATTACAGCTGAACAAAGTAAAATTTTTGGTTTAAGCAATTATAAAAATAATTACTGTAATAATTATTGTAGGCAACAACGTTATTATTTCTCCGTTAACTGTCTGATGGATAATTTTAAAGGTCTTTACAATGTTACAATGCTTGATAACAAGGCGAAAGCTGCTTCTGGCTCTTTCGCATGAACGTTTTCTATTAATGTTCATGCACACTTACAACACAAAAAGAAGGTATAAGCAAGATAGAACTTGAAAGAATGGATAAAATAAACCTTACATTATAATTCAATTTTTCTAAACTTACGTCGGTGCTAGGTTTATTGATGATTTTACCAATTTTCAAATCAGCTGATCGAAAGTTCAGGATTTATTTTCGAGACATGTAAGAAGGAAGAATACAGGTCTTGATAATTTTTTTATAAATCATGCCAAAACTGTGCAAGAAAAAATGATTCGAAGTTTACGTATGAATTTGTGTGAAATAATAATTAACTTACAGATAATTTTAGTTAAGAATAATTTTTCTGTACACTGGCTTTGAAATGTGATTCGCATTGTATAAAATGAATCGATTTATGGATTTTTCATTAAAATTTAATTTTTGGCATTGAATAATGGAATGGGAGACAAAGTACTAACGACTGGGAATTGTGAGTGAAATATAAAATCAGTTCTGAATGGGACACAACTAACTGAAAATTTACGATTACAGATAATCTCGGGATCAACAGCGTTGATAGAGTTGCAACTTGAGATGTTAGATTTAAAGTATATAAGTATCAGAGGAATAGCAGAGTGTGGAACCATTTCGGGTTCCCATTTTAAGAGGGCTTTCTGGCTTAAATCCAGGCGAAAGTTTCCTGAGTGAACTGGAGAAAAAAAAAATCAAATCGTTTTTCTCTTTCCCTCTTCTCTCCAGTTCATTTTCTCTTTCATTTTGAATTGTTGACCCGAATACTTTGAACATGGATTTTGCTTGATATTTTCCACCATGAAAATGATTTAAAGGATTTACTTTCTCATCATTCGTGAAAAAAAATTAGATAAATAAAAGCAAAGCGAAAATTTAAAAGTAGTTTAGGTGACTTTATTTTTTTTTAAGCTCAGTTTGAAAACCTCAAGTATCCGACAAACTTCTCACTTTTGGGAAGTAGATTGTCATACCTGAATATTATACATAAGGAAACTGAGGTATCGATTTAAGTTTCTATTTAATGCTGAAAAACTATCTGTGCTTTTATGCGGGTCGTGTGAATATGAAATTAAAAAAGGATTGTGAGAAAAATTAACTTGTCATTCAATTCGGAAAAAAAATTGAGCCACACCGAAGGCAACACCAAAAAAATGATCAGAAGAGAGCTAGGAGAAAAAGCTAAGGACTAGACAGACGAACCTCACTGGCAAAAGATTCAAATTTCTGAATTTATTTTTTAGATTTGTAAATTAACTTTTTACTTTTTGAATTCTGATTATTTTGGAAAAAGGAAGCTTTTACAGCTTAAAATTATATTCAAAATGAATATTAAATGGAAGGAATCTGTAAAGACTGTCTTGTTTTTCTGCATTGGTGAACAATGAGAAATTTAAAGTAACTTTTTAAGAGCTTCGTTATCGATGATTAATTTTAAATAAAATACTGATAAGAAATTCTTCTAGACAGTTAAAAAATACATTCTTAGTCTACAGAAAGAAAGTATTACGTTATAGGACCAAATTTATGGGTCAGTATTTCTTTTATTTTTTTTGGATTTTCAAATTATCTGAAAATAAAAGTGTTTTCCTTCTTTTATTTATGTTTTCTTTTATATCTTCTCTAGAAATTTTTTTTGCACGACTATTGGACAAATACTTGAAAATCAAAAATCAAGTTCAGATTAATTTCAGCATTCTTAGTTGCAAAAGCTTGTAACAGAGAGAAATGTCAAATGCTTCCAACGCAAAATGTTAATTCCAGAGGTTAATATACTTCAACATTGTAAAAGTAATGTGAAACATATAGTTTAGTTTCGCAGAAGAATGTCAGTGCATGGTCAAAATTGTAACGAAATATATTGGAGGATAATAACAATTAAAGTTTTATTAGGGAAACCTCGGAAAATTCAAGTCTTGCAAAAAATTAGGGATAATTTAGCAAATGTTTTTGAATTCAGCAACCGAACAAGATTTACAATTATCTTGTAAACAAGTTCTCTGATTCAGTTAATTGGAATTGTTTTATAATAGTGTTCGACAATGTAACCATTTTCTCGCTGAAGAATATATTAATCTGCTAACAGTAGAAAGGCAGTAATTAATGCTGCTATTAAATTCGTGGTGAATAAATGGTAATCTATGAAGTTGAACATCGTCTGAGAGAATAATTTTGCCGATACACAAATTTCCTGGTGGTGTTTTGCTTTTAAAGATGAGTGAATTATATCACGTTATCATCTTTCTGATACCTAGATGTATGCGGATATGGGCTCTTTTTATTCTTTCTAAGAAGCCTCAGTACCTTAGAATTATTATGGTAATCATATTTTTTAAATGAGAGGAAGAAAATAATAGGGTTTTCTTTATTTTTCTATTGCTCCGAATATTTGAAAAATTTATTCAAAATTTTATTAACCCATTAAAATTGAATTTTCACTAAACTTTTAAACAACAATATTTTTCCGATCAATATTTTATTAGGACGAAGATATTACTGCACAAGCTGAAACAACAAACTATGTCCAAAAGATTATGGTCCGTGAGTTTTGGCCAGAAAACCGGATTTAGTAATGGGAGAAATATCAATCTCATTAACTGTGTTCTGAACAGTAAAACTTTGTTTGAACTTCATAATAAGGAGATATTTTCATTAAGCACTTTGACCAGGGAAAGCTCAAAAACTATGGGAAATATTCAAAGAATTTACAAGTCGATGATTTGACAAAAAATAATGAAAGAGCACAAACAGAAAAAATCCTTAAGAAGGAATTATTGGTCTCTTTGATCTTTTATGTTTGCCCTTGACTTTAAATTATTAAAGTAATCATGCTGTATTTTTTATAGCACAATAATGATTGTGCTATAAAAAAAACTAATAAAAAAATTAAACTATATATTTGTTGTAGAAAATCTCGCTGTTTTAAAAAGTCCTCCCTCACCTATAACACACAATATCAACGACATAATACTAAAATTTGAATATATTTTGTACGAAATTTCTATGAAACAATTTCATATTGATCTTCGGTTTAAGTTACCTAAAGTCAACGCTATAAGGAGGAATAATTTAATTTAGAAAATTATTTTATGATTGAAAAAAGAAAAAGCGCAGAAAAAGATTTATTGAATTACATGAAATCCAAAATGGAAAAAATAAAGATTTTATCTACAAAAGTGGAAAAGGAGAAATACATGAAAATTAAAAAAATAGAATAATGGTTTATCTATATTCTTATTCATAAAAAATTATTTGACTCCAAATCCATGAGAAAATAAGATGAATAATTTAATAAATTGCCAATGTATTTACAATTCTGCATGTTATATATTTCAGGTCAAAATTTTTTTGTCCACGTTAATCCGATTTAAATCCGTAATGAATGTAGAAGCGCGCTTTTCTTTGTCTCTGTAGTCTTCTTCCTGATGTCATCTGCATTGTAAGCCTCATGTCTGATTGAAGTAGAAGTTAAAAATTTCGGGATGAAAATTGTTGTTTTTCCTATAAGCAAGAACTATTTTATGTCTTCAGAGTTTTCTTTAAGAGCCCGCTCATTTTTATTCATTCTCAACAATTATGTGGACTCAGATATTTGGGCATTATAATGCATAGTTAATTGACCAATTCTGTCTTGAATTTGAATGTTAAAGCTCTTCCTACGCCGTGGCATTTTTTCCAAATATTTTTTAGGATGAAATGATTTTAGTGGTTTTTTTTTTAGTTTCGCATTCCAACAGTGAAGTTTCCTCACTTTTACGGAATGAGAATTTACCTGATCTCATCGCTTCTATTTATTTTTCTTTTAAAAAATATAAAAACTTTTTTGCAATTAGTTTTAAAGCAAAAATTTTACCATAATATCTATATGAAAAGGATTTGTGACCTTGATTTCTCAATCAGACTCAAAAAATGACAGTTTTTTAGTGAATCTATATTTTTAATTAGATGACGCATTTGCCAACAATAATGGAGATAATGATTTTTCATAGGTAATTATGTTGGGTTAAAGAAATATGAGGAAATAAATTGCCCATTTTATAGCTCTTTGAATTATTTTTTAGAATATTGCAGGAATTGTTTAGTGCATTTGCTCGTGGGATATAAGTCAGTAAAAAAATTCTAAAACAATTCTGACATCAAGGTTAAGTTTAACTTGAATGAAATAATTAAGAGAATGAAAAAAAAATGCTTTTAACATAATCTTTATATATTAAAGAAAATTTAATGAAATATTTACAGAAAGAATGTAAAATCCAAAAGTTGGTCATCAGAGGAACTGCCAAGGAGAAATATTCGTCTATTATAAGGCTATTTATTCATTTGCCGTTTATAGTTTCATAATGTGCAATATATTTAACGAACAATAAATTACGAAATAACTGTAAAGTAATAAAATGGCAAAGTGATGACGTTTTCTAATAAGAGGCAGATAAGCCAAATTAACAGTTAAAGTTTTGAAGATGGAGTTAATGATAAATATTATTATTTATATTGAGAAACAGCATCTCACAAAAAGCGATTGATGCGAAAAATCTTCAATGCTTAATTTTTAGGTTTACTTTTCTATATGTGAAAATTCCTTTTTATCTTGGTTACCTCCTAATAAAGAGGAGTTAACACAGAACAAAACAAAAGCTTTACTATAAATGAATCTCGTATGAAAAGCTAACTTTTATCGGTTAATATTGAATACACTCTGTTGGTATTTAAATTATTTTCCAGTTTATTGAAAAAAAATTCTTTATGAAATTTTTCGTTTATAAAGCAAGAAACGGAATTACCACTGCGGAAATAAACAGTTGGAAAGAGAAATAAAATAGATTTGCATTACTTCAAATTCATTTTAAAACCATATGGCAAAAGACAAATCTGGACGAATAATAACGAAAATTTGCATGAGAATGTAACTGTATAAAATTCTTTTATTGAGGCATATAAATTTATTCTGGTGCTAAGATTGTGAATGCCTCAGATTTTTGTGACTGCTTTTAAAAGTAAAGATAACGAAAATATAAGTTGAAAACTCTAGGGAAAATAATTATTGTTTACATTTAAAAATTAATTTTAAAGTTTTATAACTGAGCCTTAAGTGGTATGAATTTAGAAATAATCGTTTGAAAATTCAACAAAAATAATGCTATGTTCTGAAACAAGAAGCACATAATAGATTGGGAAAAACTCAATGAATAAAATTAATATTAATTATCTGAAGTAATAATAAATATTAGTTGTAATGGCATAATTGTTATTTTTTACTATATATTTACATATAAAATGCAGCTGAAAACTTATAAACTTCTTTAGAGAAATTATTAACAAAATTTTATGAAATTATTCCCTGTAGGGCCTCTTTAAAGAAGTTCAGAAAGTCTGTGAAGTTATCGCAAGGAATATTTCCAGAAAGACGAAAAATGATTCTTTTTGGCAAATTAAAAAACATTCATAATCTTTTCTGGGCTAGCATTAAAATTTGATAGCGATGAAAGATAGCGTTAAAAAATATTTCCTATTTCCGAAAAAGATTATTTTTAGTAAAGTCTGACAAAAAATATGATTTATCAAACATCCAATATAATTTTAAATACAATTTCATTTCACGAAATGCTAATAATGTAGTATTAAAGTCCATTATATATTACATAATAATACAATGTCTAGTGCAGAGAAGTGTGATGAGGTTTTATCAGTGTAAATTTTATGATTTAATGAAAATTCTCACGTGACAAATCTTTTTCGACAAATCGTTTTAATGTGATTGGGTTAATTTTGAAAAATTTCATGTTTTTTTGGGGATTTCGTAGAAGCAAGATTATAAAAATTTTCACTCTCAAAACAAGAGGATTATTCACGTAAAATGGAGTTAATTTTTAAGAATAAAACACAAGGAAGTAAAAAATATTTTTTTTGTACTTTTTAATAATATTATGGACTTCATATATATAAATGTACATACACATACACACTCGTATTAACAATTTGCGGTGTACTTATAAAGATATATAAAATATATGATAAATAAATATAAAAATTTTTATAATACAAAAATCGTTGTTGCAAGAATTTTTAAATCAGAAATTAATATCTCGAAAAGAAGGCTTCTTTTTTTTTTAGCATTAACAGTTTTTTTTTAAGTTTTATGAAACCCTTATAACTTTTCTCATTCTTGATAAATGCAATATTCAAATACGCTACTGGCAAAATAATTTTGGTAAACTTTGTATATGTAAATGAGCGTGCGTTTAATAAAGAAATCAATTTGAAGAGACTAAAGAATAGTTAAACATTGTGGTGCGGCTTGCTTTGCCAATCTGATTTTTTCGAAAGGTACTAGATTTATTAATAAATACATTAAAATTAACGGAAAGTCTAGTTTTTAATTCTGGAAATATCTGCCAAAAAAAATATATTATTAATTTATGCCTGGAACTGAAGAGAAATTGCGTACCTTTACATTTTCCTTCATATTATCCAAAAATTACTCAAAGCTTGGAAAAAATCAATCAAAAACCAAATTTCCAACATGAAAATGCAACTAACTGTGCACTGGAAAGTGCTGCTGGTCAAAGCTGATTTTATGGTAGAATCACTGCAAGCAATTGATTCTCCAACATGGTATTAATGACAAGAATTAAGTCTGCTCTATCCACAATCTCTTTCATTTGGTTTCAATGTAATTAGCTGCAACGGGATCAATATTAGAACATCAGACACGATTTCAACAGCTCAACTGCTTTATTTCATCCTTTGCGATTGCAGAATGAATGAATTTATTGCTGGTTCAATTATGGAGATGCCCCAGCTTCAAGATTGTACAGAGTATAAATTGCTAAACATATGTCGTAATTTGGATTTAAGCTCGGAACTTTCCAATTCCATATTTTATTCACCAATTTTTTTTAATGCCGCATAATGTTTTTTCCTTGGTTTTACGATTAAATGTGAAAGAATTTTCTGTCAATACAATTCCTATTGTAAGAGCATTTGAATGACAAAAATGGCCAAAATATTAATTATTTCCTGATATGAATTATATATTTGTAATATTAAAAAAATATAAGGTAGAGAAAAATTTTTTTACAATTTAATAAAAGTCTGATTTTAAAAGGTTTTATATCAAGAGTAGCTTTTTGTGTTAATGCTGTGACATTTGAGTGGTGCTGAAAAAATATACTTATTCCCCATGAAAAATCTCTGCTTCACTTAATGTATTTAAATAAGGGCTTAAATTCACGTGAGAGATAGTAAAAACTGCTATACTCATCTATTTTTTTTATTGATACTTATATAATCGGAAGCTTTGTATAGATGAATACAGATTTATGTTTTTTTATATAATTATTATATAATATTATAATATTATATATATACGTACATTATAATACATATAAGAAATAAAATTCAGTATCGTTTTTATTATATTGCTCTTATAAAGTTATCTTGCATAAGATATGTCTTTGCAGTTTAAATGATATTAAGGCATTATTGCGGTGAGATGTTATTTTCGTATGTATCAAGCAGTAAGGTTAAAATCTGTATTATTAATTACACGCCTTGGTTGGTTAATTGACTACACGATGGTTAATTAAGAAGAAACTTAATAGGCAATATGTTGGTAACATTCCATATCATTTTCCCTATGGTTTTTCGTAGGGAATTTACGTAAAATTGTTATGTTATAAATTTCTATCTATATCTATTCAATATTACCCGACGCGGTAAACGCAATCTACATCTAAGAGGGAAATTCACCTATTTCCTTCGATCTGCCGCTTCATAAAGTTATCTCTCCACTTATTTCAAGCGCAGCTGACAATTGAGATTTGTTTTAATAAAGTTGGGGAAATATAAAAAATGGGGGATGAGCCGAGAATTGAGAATTGAAATTCTAACGAAAAAAAAACTTGAAAATGGAAACTTAGTTTACAGATTTCATGAGTCAAAAAATTTAATTTTCCACATCCGACAATGGAAAAGGAAAAATCTCAACTCGCTTTCGGGAAAATATCAAAAAACGAAGCAGTAATGAACGGAAATATTATAAGTCCTGGGAGATTCCGAAGCTGTCTTTTCCAATCCCGCTGCTTTATTGGAAATCTACATTCTGAGGAACAAGGCAACAAATTCGGGTGCCTTTTGTAAACCTTGTACAAAGCACACTTGTGATCTTTCACGACAAAAACTCTAAACGTCTCAAACTTCAATTCAAGTCTTCTAAACTTGGTTCAAAATGCGTTATTCGACTGTGAGTAAGATCACAATTACAGTTTACCTTTGGGACTTCATTTTAAACGATTTTCCAGATCTTATTTATATAAATCAAGGTGAAAAGCCTAAGGAAGGTGGAAACCTTAAGGGAGGAACAATTAACTGGGAGATTTTAATTGAAACTGTTTGTAAAATGTATGGATAAGTCCGAAGGGGAAAAGGGCAAGTTATTTGCTTCTCATTACTTTGGAATGGAATTTCGGTGGAAGAATGAAGAAACGAAACGAGCAAAGTTTACCTATCGGAAGAAGGATTAAAATTTTATGTAGGTTTATTTTGTTAATGGCACGTCCTCCAGAATTTTATCTCCCTTTATATATTTCATAAGCTGGCAATCGGGTAAATCTTCAAAGGAGTTATGTTGTTCATCTGGATTTGAAATTGACATCAAATGGACAATCTGAAACGTCCCAAAGTTTTTCATGGACCCAAACCGGTTTCTTCGATCCAGAATGAGGGAAAAAATTTGTTCAATCGTTTCCATACTAATTTTTTCGTGAGTTACAAAAAGATTTACATATCGCAAAAACAATTCCCTATGCTTCATTTGGAAAGCTCCGAAACAAAATTCGCAAAGGAATTATTGCCGAAATCCGAGACTATATTTTATTGGCAATTTTTCTGTTTCCTTATGGCACTCTTTCTTAAGTTCTCAAATTATTTTGCTACTGTAAAAAAATTTATTTGCTGTAACGTTTCACAGAAGATCCCTAAAATGAGAAACAAAAAACCAAAGAAGTTACAAAACCAATTTGATAAGATTTCTTTATTTCAAAGAAGATTTCAAATGTATCACACATAAAAGTAATGAAGTGCATTTAACTAATTTAAAAATTTCATTGCCCTCAAATGGAGCAGAGTCGTCTGAAAATGGTTTCAATTAGATGATAAGTAAATCTAGAAGTTTGCAGGTGATCTATGGGCTGACGATGGCTCTGTTGGAGCTACCTAAGGTTTTATTAACGCTCCATTTAATATAACCTCACGGACAATTCCTTTTTAACTTCTGGTTTCGATGGGAGAGACCTATAAAAAGGCTCTTGAGGAAACAGAGAAAATCTTTTTTCCGGGCAGTTTTCACTGCGTGCACATGAAACTGTAGAATTGAGCAATGAACTTTGTGCTAGAAGGTTTAATGGATCTTTGCATGAAGAACTTTGAAATTTTTAAAAAGCGTCCGGCTTTTTTTTATTTATAAAATGAATTATTTTTATAAGATTTCAGGGTTTTTCTTTTCATAAAGGCAAATAACGATTTGTGACTTATGGGTAATGGAGAAAGGTTGAGACTGATTGCAGAGCAATAATTAAATTATGACAAGCTAATTTCCATACTTTACATTTGGAAGATAAGTTTAATGTATACAAATGTAAATTTGTTTCTTCATAAAATTTTTATTAATAAAATATTAATTTATTTTTACACATATGTATATATAATATAGAAAGATTTTAAACTGTTCATGGAACTATATAATTTATGTTGAAGAAATTACAGAAGTAACTTGATAAAAAACTGTTTGATGAGCAAATAATTCAGAGGGTTTAATCTAACAATATTTATCGGGGAATTAATAAAATAATAAATTCCTTTGATATTTTGGAAATAGAACCAAAATAAAATCAGTTTTTTGAATCTTTTTATATTCTAATATTGCTGAGAGAACTTTTTGGACATTTTCCGAAACATTGTTATTAAATATTTCTTATGTACGCAAGTGTATTCTATTTGTAATAACGAGTCAGGATCTGGTATTTTAAAATTCAGAATTATCCAGCTGGGAAATGTATTGTGGGTTATAGAAATAGCGAAAAAGTGAAAGGTCTAAAAAGCAAAGTAAAACTTCTTTGATATTGTAAAAAATATGGGTGAATAATAATGATAATTTCTTATGGCATGAAACATTTAACATTTTTATAGTAGTAAACTTTTACAAGCATTCTTCGTTATGTAATTAATTCATTTCAAACTGTAACTGAAGATAAAGTATGCACTGGATATTAATATCTAACACTACCTCATAATTTCAGAGATAATTTATGATAAGTAATATGATATATCAGATGCCATAATTTTAAAACGATACAATTGAAAGACTTTTCACGAGAGAATAATTGGTCTTTCAGTAACAGGATATGTAACTCACTGATAGTATAACACACTGATTTTCCTTGGTGTGGTGATAACTATGAAGAGGTGAAACCAGCGCAATAATTTTATTAGACATCATAATTAACAATAAAAGGAATGTGTTGATTGTGAAAACTAAGAGGATAATGTGTCAGGTCTAACTAACTAAAACTAAATTTTGTGCCTTTGCTTCTGATTTTCTATTTTGATTTTTACAGAAACCTTCTCTCTTTAGGGAAAATTATGAATATGGTAGAAATTAGATTTGAGCAATGTCACGTTTGGTTCCCAACATAACATAAGGTTTATATATATTTTTTGGTAAGGAGTTTTATTTCAGATAAAACTAATAATCAGGGCTTTACATTTTGATATAGTCAAAAGTCAAGAAATTAAAATAGAACTTAAAACCTCATTTCATTACTTTCTACATATATACACTTTACATCGAGCTGAAGAAAATTGAGAATGTTACTAACACTTAAGCTCTAATACAATATACATGACTGAGACATTCTTGATTCTTTTTTCTATTGAAGTTTAGCGAAATTCGATTTCTAATAAATGCCTTATGAACTTCGTTTCAAACTCCATCCATATGCTGTCCATCTGAATTTGTAAATTAAGCACCTTTTTTATTATTTTTAACTCTCCGAAAACTATCGCTCGAAAGTTCATTGATAATCAAACCGGGTTTGCAATATCTTTTCTAAAGCGTTATAAAATGTTATTTTATTCATAATTTTAAATAACTGCGTTCAGTCTTAAAAATCTGCATATTTCCATATTATCAAACGCCATTATCACTACTATAATCTTTTTAGGAGACTGTGCTTCTTTGACAATTCATACAATAAAATATAAAAATCAATCCCTTTTTCGATTTAATCATAAAAATGGTAAAATGATGATTCTCTCATTTAATTGCATAAAAAAAATCTCTTAACATTTTATTTTTAATACAGCTCTCGAAAAAATTCCTTGGAAGTGCTCTTTTTATATGAAACTGAATATAGTAAAGTATTGTATATATATAAATGCGTATATATGTAGAGACTGTGCAATCATTCCCATTCCGAAAATTAACTGTAATTGCTTGTTTTCATGATATTTACTTTTTTTTGTAAAATAAAAAGAGGACATTTCTAATTTATTCTCCAATCTCACTATATGATTCTTGTTTTGTTCAATGTTTTTAAGAGTCGTTTCAGAAAAAAATAATATATTCCATCAAAATGACCATTACGGTAAGGCAATATTACCAATAAACAAGATCAATAAATATTTTCAAAAATTAAAAGGGCTTGAATCTTCGTGAAACTTTACATGAAGCTATAAGTATATAAATTTTACATGTGATTATTGCATCAACTAAAATTAATTTTAGTTTATTATTTTATGCTTTAATCCCTTATGGGTTTCAGTATGATCTTAAATTGAATTAGAATCCAACAGATAAATGAACGTCGTTTATAAATGCGACGGTTAAACATTTCAAATACTTTTATTATGTGTTCGTATTGTAAATGACGTATAACATTTTTTTTGTATGTTAATAATTTCTGTTGGTTTAACTTCGGCGATATCTACTAACCTTAGATCGGATTCTATTATAATTATTATTATTATTATTATTATTATTATTATTATCATCATCAGCCATTCAAGCCCCGTTTGGAGCGAGCAACGGCGCTGACACAGTTATCGATCGCCATTCACATCACATTGCCCTTTCATTCTTTCATTCTTGATCCATTTTCTTAGCAACATTTCGTATAATGCCCCAGCATCCATTTCTGTTGTTCACAGAAAGCTTATTCGAAAACTTTCGCATATGAAAATTAACTGCTATTCTTCAACTCCAATTGCCTTCGCCATTTTTTTAATATTTTCCTGTTGGATAGCCGTTTGATATTTCCTCATTTATGATCGGATTATGTTTTGCAGGCAGGTTTTGAGATTTCGTATTATTTGATATTTTCCTTTTTTGTATTTTCTATTTATATTTCCTTCGAGCCTATCCAAAATATAATCGTATTACCCCAAAACTGGGACGAAAAACGTACTTTCAACAATAATTTTTTTTTTGCATCTATGGAATAGATGCAATAACCTAACCCAATTGTATGGTTACATAGCAAAAAGTTGAAGTTAACCGAAAACAATTGTAAAATTAAAATTGTAAATGTGAAACGTGCCCCAAATTGAAATCAGGTTAAATTATATAATATTTGATTTAGAAACGAATAAATGAGCAAATAGTGATATTTAGAAGTAAAATATTATTAGCATTTTGCTTATGGTTTTCAATTAGAGTTCTTATGATTTAATAACTTTAGTTGAATAATTCATTACTGAATTTTCTGGGCAAAGCAAATCAGACATCCAAACATAGAGTGCAGTACAAAGAAAATTTAGCAAAAAATAGATAGAAACCAGTTTAAGGTTTGACCTCTTGCTCGAAATTCAATTCTTAATGCTATTATAAAGTACAGATGAAAAAATAGGCATAAATCTATCTAATAAATGTAAATTCAAAAAGGAAGTTTAGCAACCGGAGAAGTTAAACATCAAATTACGTAACAAGTATAAGAAAAGTAAGTTGATTCCAGAAAAATATTAACCTTCACGTTATCTCATAAAAACCACGAACTTTTTCTACTTCACAATGATAATATAAATTAAAGTCAGCCATAAGTAATAGAAATATGTTATTCAAATAAGCAGGATGTTAAATTTTAATAGAAAAGTATGAACCATAACAACTCCGTACAAGCGATCGACTATTAGTAAAAGTTGCTTTTGGTTTTAAACATTTAGAGTTCTACTGCGGTGAAATTTTTCAAGCTGCTCTGTCTTATGATTACATCACAATTTTTCTACAAGGAGCTTTTTTTGGTAAAATTTCTACCTTTCCCCAATATTTCCAACGTAATTTTCCTGGAAAGATAACCGACGTACACAACATGTGTATTTCAATCTCCTACACTATTTAAGATCCCGGGAAGTGGCGAAATTTCCTGCCATATATAATCGCAAATTTCGGTTTTTTGTCTGCTTATTTACTTTATGTCAGAATCTTCATTTTCCAAAAATGAAGGAACCTTTATGCAGCTCGAGCAACTCGATCATTGGCAGATGAAATTTTCAGTAAATGGAAGCCTCTGATTCATTAACATGTTTTTCACGATTTGTTATACATCATGCACACAAGGACACATTATAAGTTATCCCTTAATTCTTATTGAGAACGATATACATATATAAATATGTATATACATTAATTTTTAGTTATCAATGTCACATTAATCAGGCAAATCAAAAATAATTAGATTTTTCTAAATAAACACTCATCCATTTTTGAAATGTATAGACGACATCGGTCAATTAATGGTCAGAACTACATGATTTTGTTTCTGCAAAATTTTAAATAATTGGCAATTTGTTCTGCTCCAGTGATCTGTTCATATCTGCTGCACTAGTTGTATATGAAGTTATTTATGATGATATCATGAAATTCGTCATTCATGAATTTTCGTCAGAAATATTATTCCAATAAAATTGGTTTTGAAGATCTAAAAGAATGTCAAGTTTACTTATTATTACATACATATTCAGTAACATTTATGACTAATGAAGAAAATTTTCTCACAGCAAATTCTCTTCACGGTTTTAATCAAGATGGTGAAGATTAAATAAAATGAATTTCTCTTTCTTATCGTTTATGAACTTTCTTCAGAAAAATCTAAGTATATTTCCAAAAATGTTTACAAATAAATATCTATATAAATGAAAATTGTTTTATCGTGAATAACTTATAATTATCCTAATGATGAGTAAATAAGAGTTCATTCATACATTAAAATGAAATTCCTTTCCTTTCATCCAAAAAAAAATTGCATTTTTTTTATAAATATATCGGAGGCTACGCCATATATAACATAAATTTGCCTTAGAGAAAACAGTCCTGAAGATTTACTTTTTATAAAAAATGTCCGGGTGGAATACTCATATTTGAAGGAAAAGTCGGGAAAAAAAGCGCGTCAAGTAAAGCTTTCCAGTTTGGCAATTTAAAGAATTCTTCGGTTCTCCAAAAGAACAGAACAAGATATCGAAATGTATTTTTAAGAGATCGGGAATACCATTCTTGGACAAAAAATGAAAAATGTGCATTTTGCCGTTTTAATTTAGTTAAAGGCAGCTCCACAGACGAAGAAACTTCGATGAAATTCGTATTTCCATTTGCAG